>OZ025884.1:6713440-6825940 GCA_964019415.1 Ianthella basta | reverse complement strand
TAAGGGACATTGCCACTCGTACAGTCCGTTATGTTAGTGACAAAAGCAATCCATGTCTTGTAGAGCACCCCATCCTCCGAGCCCTGCACCAGCCATCTGATGGGGTGGCTCGTGGGGCCGGCGCGAACAGACAGCTCCGACACGTGATACGGCTGCAGCAGGTCCACCTCCAAATACAGGGAGGGGAGCAACGGGCCCAAACGCGACGAGAGCCAGAACGAACCCAGCGTATCGTTTAGAGCATTTCTTGGGTCATAATATTGCGTGTTGCACAACGTACTGTTGAAGAAATCGCCAGGGCCGCAGGTGGCGGACGCGTTGATTCTGGCATTGCCCAGTGGCACCTCCTCCTCCGTCGGAAAGAGTGGGAAGCTCTGCGTGGTGGAGACAGCGAGTACTGCAGCCAGGAGTGCGGTCTGCACCACGCAAGTGGCGTCCATCCTACTTCGTACAGCTGTGCTGCTGCTGCTGCAGGCTCTTGCTAATCAGTTCCGCAGGCTGAGCACGGCCATATTCTCGCGGTTACATAATCCACAATGACGTCATAACATCTCCCTCTCTCTCTCTCTCTCTCTCTCTTCCAATCTACACTGCACCTGATAGTGTGCATGTGCATGACTCGTTGTGTTTACGGGCAAGGGGGAGGCAGGGGGAGTGAGTTCTGTACAAAACTCACACCAGTGACCTTATGTGTCCTGTTGTGGCAAGGACTGTGAAGAACATACATTTCAGTCAGGCTGTTTGTGCAAGGCTAGGTGAGTGCACCTCTGGGTTTGTGTGCATGTGTGTGGGGGAGTTCATGTGTTTACAGGACAATGAGCATTAATGTTATTCATGACCATGAATACCATCAAGTGACACTGCACTGGCACACAAATAAAACAACAATAATTATAAATTATTCACAAGATTAACACAGAAAATGTCCAGGGGTGGACAACAGACAATAAATAGTTTGTCAAATAGATACTGAAAATCTAAGTCTGAGTGTCTGTTGATTTCTCCTCAGTTGAAGCCAAACTTGCCTGTGGAAGTTGGTGAGGTTCGCTGTGACTGAATGGCAGCTCTGGGATTGAGCCCAGGCTTGTCCTTGACCTGGGAGAGACATAGGAGTGTTCTTGGTATGCGTGCAATGGAAACAATACACTGATATTGTACCACACCCATCACCACACACGCGGAGGCATGCACACACACTGCACTCACCTGTTGTGTGTCATGTGACTCTTAACAAGATGGCCCGCTGCCAAGGCCGACATGAGGGACAGCTCTCCAGCCAGCACTGCACCACACACAATACGGGCAAGATTAGTGGCATTCGTACCAGGATCCTCTTGGTGGGGACCTTGCACTCGTAGCAGCTGGGTAGGGGAGGGGAGGGGAGGGGAGGGAGAGGAGTGGAGGGAGAGTTGAGTGACTAAGCCTAAGCAGGCTATGGAATGAGCAACTGGCTATCAACACAGCGAGGAGGTTAGGTGAGGGTACACAGTGCGTTTGTGAGGAGGGTGTTCCTCACCTGCAGGCAAGCGGACTGGGCAGGGAGGAAGGTGCCGCCTCCCACAGTCCCCACCTCGATGGAAGGCATGGTGCAGGAGACCCTCAAGTCAGCCCCATCGTGGCCACAGGGCTCCATCAGGGTGAGGCAATTGGAGCTGCCAACATTCTGGGCAGGGTCCTACAGACCAGACGGAGGAGAAAAGGAGAGGAGAGGGAAGATGAGAGGAGGGGAGGGAAGATGAGGGGACTGGGTTGAGACAGAGCAATGTTCTTCCAGCAGGCACCATCACACACACACACACAACTCCTTACCTGGCCAGTTGCAATGTAGATGGCGGTAACAATGTTGGCTGCGTGAGCGTTAAAGCCACCCACTGATCCTGCCATGGCAGACCCAACTAGGTTCTTGCAAGTGTTCAGCTCCACCAATGCCTCCACCTCAGTCTTGAGGACCTGTTTGACAATCCTGCTTGGCACCACAGCCTCACACACAACCGATTTGCCTCGGCCTTCGATCCTGAAGGAATAACCAGTGGTGGTGACATACATGAGGCGTGCCCTAGCCCCTCCCCCTGGCTACACGGCCATCACACTAGTCTCACAACACCAGTCCTTGGTGATGGGGTGCAATGCTCACCAGTTGATGGCAGAAGGCTTCTTATCCACACAGAAGTTGCCACTTAGACTGATAATCTCCATCGAGGGGAAGTGCCTCTCTTGTATCCGTTTCAGTGCATACTCTGCTCCCTGTGCACGTTGGGGGGGGGGGGGGGGGGACAGCACATCACAAGGTGTGACTCTACTGCAGTGCATGCACACACGCATGCACACACAGACACACACACGCACGCACGCACACACACACACACACACGCGGTACCTTGGAGATCATATTCATGCCCATAGCATCTCCCGTTTTGACTTTGAAGCGGATGTAGGCCAGCCGTCCTGCCACAGCCACTGAGACGGACTGGAAGTGTGCGAAGCGACTGCTCCTACTGAAGCAGTCATGCAGAAACGCATGATTCTCGGGTGAGTCCAGCCACAGTTTGAGTGCAGTGGACTCGGCAGCTGAAGGCAGCCGGACCACTGGGCCACGCGTCATCCCGTCACTCACAACAAAGCTCGACACTCCACCAGCACTCTGGGAGGGGAGGAGGCAGTGACACCATCACCCTCACCCCTCACGTCCCTCACCCTTCTCCCCCACCGAGAGGTGCACACTCACAGCTAATGCTCTACAGCCTCGGTTAGTGCTGGCCACTAGACAGCCCTCTGTGGTTGCCATGGGAACATGGTACTGCTGACCATCAAGGAGGAGGGGCCCTGCCACGCCCACTGGCACAGGCATGTAGCCAATCACATTCTCACAACAAGCGCCCATCACCTGCACACGCAACAGACATAGCCAGCTGTGACGTGAAGAGCCCAGCCAACTGCGCAAGGGGCAGTGGAGCACAAAGACGTAGCTCCTGCGAACATGTACTGTCGCTCACCTTGGAGTAGTCATAGCCGGAGTAAGGAAGCTCGTCCAGGCTTGACCCAACCGCTTCATCTTGGCACAGGAGCCTCCTCCTGATGGACACGCCCCTCTCCGGGTCATCAAGAGACGATTCAAGTTTGTATGCCGGTAGGCGTTTGGTCTGGACGAGCCGGATTACCTCATCATCACTGAGCTCTGTGGCTCGACCAGCAGCCAGGAGAGAAGAGCACAAGTCCACCGACCTTGGGCACACACCTTCCCTCCCTTCCTCCCCCATTTCCCTCTCGCCCTCGGGTATGTCTTCAATGGCTCCACTTAACGTCTCCTTCAAGTCTTCAGACACCCTCTCCACCTGCTCACTGTCCAGAGCTAAGGCGATGCTGGATCTTCTCGAAGCAGGAGCACTTCCAACTGTGAAGTGAGCAGTGGAAGGCGGCTCCTCACTGTCCTCCTTCGCAGGTGGTGCAGTGTCCTCTTCTGTTGCACCAGGAAACAGATCCTCTGAGGTCACAACATGCTGGTCAAGCTCAACTCCATCCCTTTGCTTCACAGTGTCCTCCCAGCCGCCTCTGCTCACTGTCTCTCTGTACAAACCCTGCATTGAACTCCGGTCCCAATTCTTCAGACACCCTGAGGGGGCCACAAAGTCAACATCCTCCTCTTCCTCATTATCTTTACTCTTCCCATTGGCAAAACGTGTCTTCTTGGGTCCCTTCAGAGCAGCCTTTGCCGGCTTGTCAAAAAGGATGTACTTTACAATCAGAGCCACTCCCAGGGTGAGGGTGACGACCTGGACCATGACAGCAATGAGGAGAAAGAAGCTCAACAGAGAGATCAACAGTCTTGACACACTTAGAGGCAAGTGACTGTGTAGAGATGAATTTGAAAGTATTAACTTCAAGCTATGTGCACACTTTCTCTCAAAAATCCCTCTCAGTCCCTTTACCTAGTCTCAATGTGAAGGCACCAGGGTTGGAATTCCAAGTATTTGCATGCAACATCCTGAAATACCACACCACACACACACTACACCACACACACACACACACACACACACACACACACACACACACACACACACACACACACACACACACACACACACACACACACACACACACACACACACACACACACACACACACACGTAACTCAGGGTTAAGAGTTAGCAGTCACTGCCTAGGGCGTCTACCCTAGTGCACCTCACATCCACTAGACCTCACCTGTCCCAATGTCAGGTGCAAGAGTTTCAGCCAGAGAAACTGGTGGAAGGGGACAAGCTCCATCTTGCTACCAACTGCCCATTCCGATGACTCCCCATTTGCGAACTCAGTCCCAAAAGGGATCCCTGTCACCTTTGTGAAGAAGCCACCATGACTGTGGAGGTGGATAGCCACCAGGCCAAGGGACTGTAGGGTGGAAGGGAAGAGTGGAGAGAGGGGAGAGAGGGGGAGGGGGAGAGGAGGGTGAGGGGAGGGAAGGGGAAGGGAATGAGGGGGAAGGTCAGGGTAGTGAAGAGCAGCAAGATGGAGTCAACAGGAAGTGGGTCACACACTTGACCTGCGTATGCTCTCTGGAACTGAACACACCCACTCACTCCTAATGTACTGAACACACCCACTCACTCCTAATGTACTGAACACACCCACTCACACGCCCACTCACCATAATGAGCTTCACCCTCTGGACAACTGGGTTGGGCTTCTTCTCCTGTTCCTCCTGCATAGCACGTGCAAACTCATCCAGACGCCAAGCAGGGTTGCTAGGACACACCTGTATACACACCAGGGGGGGGGGGGGGGGCACTCGCATAGGATGCTATTTGTCTGACTCCACATAGCAGTAGTGGTGTGTGTGCGTGCGTAAGTGTGTGTGCATGTGTGCGTAAGTGTGTGTGCATGTGTGCCTGTGTGTGTGTGTGAGTGGGCGTGTGTAAGTGTGTGCCTGTGTGTGTGTGTGTGTGTGTGCGTGTGTGTCTGTGTGTGTGTGCGTGTGTGTGTGTGAGTGGGCGTGTGTGTGTGCGCGCGCGCGTGTGTGTGTGTGTGTGTGTGTGATGCCCACCTCAAGGGCCAGTGCCAGTGAGGCGGGAAAGAAAGTTATGAAGACGACAAAGTTGGAGATGATGGTGACACATCCAAAGCAACAAATGAGCTCCAACTTGGGCACCCCCGACATGACGCCCACACCTACTGCCAGGGCAGTCACGAGGGTGTCCAGGGTGAGGGAGGGACCCAGGAGGGCCAGAGCGCGACCAATGTTCTCTTGAACCTCCTCCTAAAGAGGGGTGTGGAGGTGACACACATGACAAGTAGTGACACACACGACAAGTAGTGACACACATGACAAGTAGTGACACACATGACAGACAGTTACATGATATTGGGGTATACAGTGATGCACACTATCCCTCAACACTTTCCCATGTGCAATGTAGACCAATGTAGCTACGTACGTGTGTCCACAACCTCACCTTATTCTCTGAGTTCATTGCAAATTTGGCGAGTTTTGTAGCCTTCGACAGGTCAGTCAACAGCAGAAAGAAGGGGACCACCTCACTGTGAGGGGGAGGGGAGGGAATGGGAGGGGATGGGGGAGGGGAGGGGAGGGGATGGAGACTTCTCCTTCCCCTGTGTGTGTGTGTGTGTGTGTGTGTGTGTGCCTACACTCCATAGAGCCCTACACACCTTATAATTGTCATGTTCCTTTCTAGAAGATAGAAAGTTGCACCAATTCCAAAAATGAAGCTTGAAAATATGACAAAGAGACCACTGGTACCTGCAACAGACAAAGGGACAATTTCAACAAGAACTCCCTCTGCACCAGTAGGCTTCCCACTTAGCTACCTGCACCCTCCACAACTCAATGCAGCCCCACTCTGCTAACCTAGAATGTATTTGGAGCCAGTTTTGCTGAGACTCTTAAACTGTGTGTAGACGTACACCACAGCAACACAGTTTATGATCGTCATGGCAACAGCGTCCATTCCGTCAGTTGGCTGCCGGAGGGAGGGAACATTCAACACTATACATATATATCAGTCCAGTGGCACTCACATGTCTCACACAAGACCCCACTGCCGCAATTCCCTCCCTACTCACCTTGTCATCGTGTTTCAGTGAGTGGGGTACCTCCTGACAGCCGTCCCCTTCCCCACAGGGAATGGCCACCTTGCCTCCACTTATGAAGCTCATCGACAGGACACAGACAGTCAATGTGACAAAGGACACTATAATCTCCCAGGGATGGCACGCACAGAAGCGGCCATATTGGGCATAGTAGACACCAAGCTTGGCACGAACTGCCTTGAACCAGCTGGACTCCCCCTCCCACGACGGCAGCAGACTCACTATGCCCATCCTGCAGTGGGACAAACAGTGAGTGGGTCAAGAGGGCGTCCCACGGGTCATGAGGTATTGCTGTCACATTAGCAAGAAGCACCAGAGCAAGTAAACCTGACAGTAGAGTACCATTTTTCAGAGCTACGTCCTCTCATTTCATTAAATAACCTCCGAGCGGACCTACCTCGCCTCTTGGCGCTGTACAATGCCTTCGGCCTTCGATCCTTCAGAATATGTGGACCTTTCACGCTCACACTGCATAATGTATGGTCCCCACTCCATTCCCCTCTCACATGCGATGCAGGCACTGGTCACCTGATGCTCGGACTACCCAAACTCCAGTCGGATCATCAAATCTGGTGAGTTCTCCCTATCATCCGTTTTATTCGAACAATATTCACAGGGAATTTTAGAGTATCAAGGCCCCTGTAGCTATATTTAGTAACAACGATGCAATGCCCAAATATAGAATCATGACGTGCTCCCGTTCCCATATCCAGTCCCAATTAATCTAGGAGCCGAAATGGCGTAATGGAATTCATTATCCTCACTTGAATGACCTTGACCGTTCAGTGCTTGTGCGTGCGGGGCTTGTTAAATCGCGCTCAAGTGAAATCAACTTGTTCGTGCTGGCCATTGCGAGCACCGTTCGCGATTTAGAGCAGTTGTGACGTCTACCTCGTGCCATGCTGAGAATCTGCTAAGGGCGTTGGCAGTCTCGAATCGGGATAACAGCGCCTGCAGAAGGAGGAGAAAATGGCGAGATTGATGAAGAGCTTTATTGGCGCGGTCACCGGTCCCCTGAAATCACTTGGAACTGAATCGTCTGAAGCGCCTGTTGTGCTAGACGCGCCACAGGTAGAGCTATCTTGCGCCGCTGAGAGTGGGGAAGAAGAAGATGAAGATAGTTTTGAAGATTACAACTGTGGCGTGTTGCCCCAGACCGTGCCCGTCCTGAGCAAGCGCGGCACGCTTTCAAAGTGGACCAACTACCTCCACGGATGGCAGGAGCGTTACTTCAATGTCGCAGAAGGAATCATGTCTTACTTCAAGTCAGAACTGGACACGAACTTTGGTTGTCGCGGGTCTGTGAGCTTACAGAAGGCGACCATAGCGGTAGGCCTTGGCACACAACACGCGCACACGCCTGTATGTGTAGCCATACGAAGCTAGACAAGAAACTGAGGCGTGGTGGGGTGGGACAGGAGTGGCTGCATTTGCTCCTGGTGTAATTGTTCCAGTGGAGCTAGGTAGAGGGACAGAGAGAGAGAGAGAGAGAGAGAGAATATCAGCAATGTGTTGCTTTTCTGTATTTGACGCGTATGCTATAGGCCTATCTATTGTGTGTGTGTGTGTGTGCTGTCATGTGTAGCAGTGCCTCTCTTGTTGATGTGCAGTGCCATGAGTTTGATGAGTTGAGGTTTGATGTCCGTGTCTATGACTCGACATACTTCTTGCGAGCTCCAAGTGTTCTGGACAAGCAGCAATGGATTGAAGTGATCGAAGCTAATAAGGTGTGTATGTGTGTGCGTGTGTGTGCGTGCGTGCATGCGTGTGTGTGCGTGTGTGCATGTGTGTGTATGCACATGTATGGGTGCATGCGTGTGGGTGGGTGTGGGTGTCTATTGTCCAGGAGCTCCACAACAGACATGCTCTGCCCAGGTCATGAGCAGCCTGCTTGCACGGGTGGAATCCTATATGGGTGTGCTCGTTTGCTGTGAATCACATTAATTGAGTTACTCTATTGGATGGGAGTGCTCAGTGAAGGGTGTCCTCTGCCGTCGGGCTGATTCAGAGCACGCTAGCACTTCTCTCCGCGCTGGGAGAAGGCTGGGCGGGAGGGCAGGGGGAACGTGCTCACACGAGTGTGGTATGCTCAACTAATGGATGATGTGTTTGAACAAGTTGCTAGGCATGTTGGCATCCACTCCAGCAATGTGATAGTGGGATGTTCCGGAAAGTTACTATGAGGTTGTAGGGATGGCATTGTCTTCAGTAATGCCTACACTTGTGCCCAGCATGCTGGGAGAAATATCCAGAGCCGTGGAGAGATGGCGTTATGCTCAGTATTACATGAAAGATTGACTACATCGAGTTAACCTTTTGGAAGAGACACATGGTTAACACAATCTCCATATTTGGCATCATGTAGCCTGCTGTGAGGTATATTTGGTGGCATGTGAGAGGGTAACTATATGTCGTGGTGTTTCCAATCGTGTGAGATGTTACCAGATGCAGGAGACTGGTACCAGCGCCCGCATATCTTGCACGATCTGCAGTAGGAAGAGGACAATGCCTTCCTTTTGTGGTGTGGTTCATTGTGTCTTGCACTCACACTTTGAAATGTAGGACAATCAATACCCTCCACTCACAAAGGTACACATGGCTAGTGGCTCTAAGGAGGCTGTTGTCATGCCCTTACCCAACCTGTCAGTCATCACTAATCGCCACCAGTGTAGATAACTTACCAACCATCCTGTGCTCTTACCTCATAGGGGGCATACGTAGTCATAATTTTATTGCCACTTCCTGTCTCTTTGCTCTCCCTTACTTCATGCTCACATTTGGTGCTTCTTGTGAGCACAGGACAAATATGGGCTCTCTGTTCTCATTTAACGTCACTGACCATACCTCAGCTGTTTAACTACAAGTCGTGCTGACCCTAACACAGAACAGTGGGCTGTATATGCTTGAAGTGTTGAGCTGGCCGTGTTTGTGACTCTCGCACTCTCAAACAAAGTCTGGTCCGGCCTCCAGTGTGTGCAGGTTTAAGGTGTGGTCTACTCATAGTCTAGCCAACTGCTTTTGGAATGGGTCCCTGCCTAAGGTCACATCGGAATGGGTTCTTTCTGTGTCTCTCCATGACTTGATGTGCAGGGACTGTTTCCAACAGTGCTAGATACACAAGTGTATTAGGTAGAGTGTTCCATTCATCCTCATGAACCCAGTGCTGTATGCCATGTGATGTCGTGTGATGTCGTGTGATGTCGTGTGATGTGTGGTGGGTGCTGCTCTGATGAGGTGAGGTGACTCCACATTCCTCTTGGAATGTGCCATCCCCACTAAACCCACCCTCAGACATAACCTCAGACTACCACTCAAAATGGTGCAAGCCACAGGGCATTCCTGGGAGGTGTTGGTGGACCATCTCTGTAGTGTGGTGGACATGGGGCCCCTTGACAGAGAATTCTGTCCCATCCAGAAATGTGTCTTGAGCACTGATGAGGAGTAATTGCGAGGCATACGTAGTGACTGAGAAGCAGTGTTCTCTCTCTCTGCTGTTTGAAGGATACAGACCTGTTCTTGCTTCCAGTGGTCCTCTTTGAGGCTATAAACATGGCACTGCACCCTCCTTGAAAGGGTCATGTCAAGTGGTGCAGGCTTGCATACATCACACACTGTGTCACAAGGCTCTCCTGATCAACTACTGTAATGTGCAAAGGAAGCTGACACCCTCTCCCGCACCCAACCATCCACTAGCCACTCCTCACAAGACTAACGGTCCAGTGTGACCTCAAAGTATTTTCTAGTCATAATCTTGCTAATTAGGCCTTCATTTGATGTGCGTAGAACGCCCCCTGCACATTTGACAAAACCCTCGTTGAAGTGTACTGTGTTTGCCTTGATGGTGTCCTGGTGCAATGTATACCAGTGCTAAGCTCCAGGTGACCCCATGCCTCAATATGCCAGATCAGCAGTGCTGTGTTGATGATCACGGGCAATAGAGTGTGGCTTCCTTGCATGGTCTGTTTACCAAACGAGTGTGACTGTCACAGCTGCTGTGTCACTATTTCTCTCTTTGATGTTACCGAGTATTTACTGTAGCCAAGAGTGCATGTTGTGCATGTTCTTCCTGTGCTCATCGTGTGTCCCCCTGTGTGATTGTTGCTGCAGCGCCATCTCCAGGATATGAGCACATATGACTCATCTGTTGCTCTGCACAGACAGGGGTCCATTCTGTCCCTCACCTCTCTGCAGTCAGGAGCATCCGTGTGTTCTTCCAAGGTGTGTTTGAGTGTGTCTGCTCGCGTGTGTGTGTGTGCATGCATGTGTGTACATGCATGTATGTGTCACTCAGACACGTGGACAGCTTGCTGGCAGAATTGGAATGAAGTGGCTATGTGTACTTAGTTGGCCCTAGTCCTACTACCACTACTGCTGTGGTGGTGTCGTCACCACTGTGACAGTGACAGTGATGACAGTGTTGTGACTTTGTCAGCAGTGACCCGCAATGCCTCCTTCTACAGAGAGCTGATTTCCAGGAGAAGATTGGAGAGATTGAGACTTTCCGCAATGTCCTTTGTAGGCAGCTGGACACACTGCAAACGTACTTTGACATGCAAGGGGACATGTCTTCACAGAACCAAGGTGAGGGCTCCTTGGAGTGTGTAGAGTACTCCCATCATGGGTACAGCTAAAGCGAGTGCTGGATATTAAGAAGATTGCAACATAATTCGAAAATGTGAAGCAGTCCAAATATAAAGTGTTTCTCATTCACCATTTAGAGTCCCCATAGGTCACATGACCTCATCACCTACACCCTTGGATGCACATGCTAACAGTTGATCATTTTACACTTCATTTATTTTTACAAAGATTTTAAAGATCAAAGATCTCCTGAAAGTCAAATAATTCATGCGTAGGTAACACTTCCTTATTTGGTGTGGTAGCCTGTTATAATGGATGTAAGAACTTTGTGCATACATTTGAAGTGATGAGGGTAAGCTAACGCCAAGGGGATCCTGTGAGAAGCTGTGCAAGTGATCATGCTGTCTTTGTGAGGTTGCCAGAGCAATATGTCTGGTTGCCTTGGACACAATTGAATTACTGTAGGTAATAGTATTACATAATAGTTTCCATGGTGACAGGATTTGGAGTGGGACCTGGTTTGTTATACCCATGCCTCATCTACAGTCATGTGATCCTGTCAGTGCTGTTGTTTGCTGTCATGTGCTACTGTACTTGGCTTCAACTCACAATAGGGCAGTGCTCTCGTGTACATAACATGTGCTTCCTTGTTTCTTCCTCTCCCCTTCCCTCCCACCTTGTCCTCTCCTCTGCTGTTTCCTGCAGGTGACCAGAAGACAGGCTCAAATGAGTCGATCCACGACCAGGAGGAAACTGAGGAGGGCCACAAGTATCGGGAAAGTGTGGACTCTGGATTGGACTTCAGACCTCAGGGCATCCACAGCAGCACGAGTAGTGACGGTACAGGAGACAACCCTGCTCGTCAGTGGATGCTGGGCGGGGACCAGACCCCGCCCCGCGGAGGGACACTCCCACTACGGCAGTCCCCCATCATCTCCAGTCACAAGGGACACAAGAGAACGGGAAGTGATCCGTTTGCTTTTCGCAACACCTACCAACGGCACCACCACTCGCGGCCGTCACTTGGTGGACTCACCGTCAGCTCTGGGTCTCCGCCCCCACATTTAGACTTCCGTCGTGAAGCAGCCACTTTTAAAGCAACAACAATTGGCATTCTCACAGCCATGCACCAGCTGATTGAGATGTGCTCCAAGAGGGAGGACTTCTGGCAGAGGAAGTTTGATAAGGTTAGCTCCTCAGCCTCTGGTAGTGCTTGCTACTGTGATAGGACACTTGAGTGAGGGCCCTTCTCCTAGGCGGAGAGTCCATTGCCCAACTGCATCAGTTCAACAGTAGCCTGGTGGATGTGTGTGTCGTGGAGTGTGTTGTGGTATTAGCATGATATGTTAGAGGTGTGCGTGTCAGTCGACATTTCGACTGTTACTCTTTGATTTTTCACTGCTGCTAATCACCACAAGTCCTCCTTGGCTGTGTGCTGTGGGAGCAGAGTTACTGTGATCGTCTTGACCTGACTGGCGGCCCCTCCACAGACAGTGCAGAGACTGACTAGCTGAAGTGCACGGGATTCCATGTGTTTTGCACTATTCAGTTCTTGTGCAGTGTGCCTTTGCAGTCTCAGAGATGAGAATGGACAGGTTCACATTGTGTGTTTGAGTGCAAACTGTCACAGCCTCAACTTCATTCGGTGTCTTCATTTTCAAAAAGGATGAATGAAACCTGACACTTCATGATACAACCAGGATTTGTAATTTCCATGTGTGCAGTATTAGTACAACTCCAGTACAGATATCATTGTATTGGTGTGCGTGTGTGTTGATGTCTCTGGCGACTGCCCTCCCCCTCCTTCCCCTTCACTCATCAGGAGCAGGAGAAGAGGCGGAAAGCTGAACGAGCTGCCCACGCTGCCATGAATGGACCCAAAGCCATGGCATTTGAGTACGCTGGTCCCGACTACGAGGTACGTACGTAACTGTCAAAAGGATGAAATGGCTTGTAGCTGTAGCCGGAGATGTTTGCTGAATAGGAGGAGCTGTATTGGGATGGATGTATCCATGTCTACGCTTAACTGCTGTCGAGAAGTGGTTCTTTGTGGTGTGTCAGTGCGTGGGTTAGTGTGAGAGTGCGTCTCCAATGTAGGCTGTTGGTGTGTGGTGGTGGGTATTCGTGTACGTATTAATTTGCATGAACTCCACCCCTCCTTGTATTACAGGAGGGTCCTCACAGTGTGATGAATGAGGAGGAGTTCTTTGATGCTCTGGAGTATGCCTATAAGAATGAGGTGGTGAGTTTGGTGTGGGAGGGGAGGGGGAGGGGGAGAGGAGGGGGAGGGGGACTTGGTGTAGTGCGTCTCTCAGATACACTTTGTGTCTCCCTGTCTTGTGGCAGCTACTTAGGAGTGCAAAGGACACCTCACCTTTGTCTTGCTGTAATTAGGTACTAAACTAGTAAAAGTGAAATGATTTCAGACAATTGCATCACTAACTTGTTAGGGCAAGCCATGGATTGCTGGAATGTGTGAGGTTTCGTTAAATTACTTTCTGAGGAGTGAATGGGATGCAGTGAAGACAGGAAGTCTGTGGAGATTCCATTCATTGAACTTTTAAATGTACACTGTCAAACTGTAGTGGTCACTGTACAATGCAGCCACCTGTCTGTGTAAAGCAGGCAGCCGCCCCTGGTCCAAATGTTTATAGTGGTCACTGTATAATGCAGCCACCTGTCTAAAGCAGCCAGCCTCCCCTGGTCCAGATATTTGATGTACAGTGGAACCTGTCTATAGTGGTCACTGTATAATGCAGCCACCTGTCTAAGTAAAGCAGCCAGCCTCCCCTGGTCCAAATATTTGATGTACAGTGGAACCTGTCTATAGTGGTCACTGTATAATGCAGCCACCTGTCTAAAGCAGCCAGCCTCCCCTGGTCCTAACATTTGATGTACAGTGGAACCTGTCTATAGTGGTCACTGTATAATGCAGCCACCTGTCTAAAGCAGCCAGCCTCCCCTGGTCCAGATATTTGATGTACAGTGGAACCTGTCTATAGTGGTCACTGTACAATGCAGCCACCTGTCTATGTAAAGCAGGCAGGCAGCCTCCCCTGCTCCAAATATTTGATGTACAGTGGAACCTGTCTATAGTGGTCGTATTGTGTAGCTCTAAGCAGCCAGCTCAGTAGGTCCCCTCATGTGACCCAGGTTTAGACAGGCTCCACTGTATAAGTGGAGTGAGTGGTGCAGTGGTGCAGTGGTGCAGTGATGCACATGGTTAGGGTCACAGTGAAAGGTCAATAAGTGAGGTGCCACCCTCTCCTTTGTCTGTAGGAGATGATAGGAAGACCACAAGAATCTACTAATGTAAGTGCTGTGATTGTCCGACTGGAGTGACGGTGACATGTCAGGCTGGACCAGTCTGTCACTGACTGGTGTGACAGTGACATGTCAGGCTGGACCAGTCTGTCAGTGACTGATATGACAGTGACATGTCAGGCTGGACCAGTCTGTCACTGACTGGTGTGACAGTGACATGTCAGGCTGGGCCAGTCTGTCACTGACTGGTGTGACGGTGACATGTCAGGCTGGACCAGTCTGTCACTGACTGGTGTGACAGTGACATGTCAGGCTGGACCAGTCTGTCACTGACTGGTGTGACGGTGACATGTCAGGCTGGGCCAGTCTGTCACTGACTGGTGTGACGGTGACATGTCAGGCTGGGCCAGTCTGTCACTGACTGGTGTGACGGTGACATGTCAGGCTGGGCCAGTCTGTCACTGACTGGTGTGACGGTGACATGTCAGGCTGGGCCAGTCTGTCACTGACTGGTGTGACGGTGACATGTCAGGCTGGACCAGTCTGTCACTGACTGGTGTGACAGTGACATGTCAGGCTGGGCCAGTCTGTCACTGACTGGTGTGATAGTGACATGTCAGGCTGGACCAGTCTGTCACTGACTGGTGTGACAGTGACATGTCAGGCTGGACCAGTCTGTCACTGACTGGTGTGACGGTGACATGTCAGGCTGGACCAGTCTGTCACTGACTGGTGTGACGGTGACATGTCAGGCTGGACCAGTCTGTCACTGACTGGTGTGACAGTGTATGATACATTACTGAAATGAGTTGCTTCTGTCCCCTTTGTCTTTGCTGTAGTCGGAGCCCGCTGCGGAGGAGAATCTTGTAGTTGAGGCTGCCAGTGCAGGCTCTGATGCTATTGTTCCCAAGAGTGTGACAGGAGTCACTCACCGGCTGTCAGAAGTGGTGAGCAGTGCATTTACTCAGTGGGGCAGTGTGTGTGTGGTGTGTGTGTGCATGCGTGCGTGCGCGTGTGTGTGCTGTGGGCTGCGCATATGGAAGTGTGTGCTGTGTGCTTGCAGTGCACATGCACACTATTTCTTCTGTAACACAACCTGTCTCTCAGGTGAATGCTAAGGTGTCCCAGTATGCCAAGTACATCTTTGAGCCCGTTGACCAGCACTGGGCCATGGTGCATGAAGATGGGGACATGAAGGTGTATCGGAGAGAGCTGGAGGAAAATGGGGTAGTCTTGGACCCCCTCAAGGCACAGTGCACTGTGAAGGTGTGTTAGGGTGTCACATGACTGTCACATGGGTGTCACATGGTTATCACATGGGTGTCACATGATTATCACATGGGTGTCACATGACTGTCATGTACCCAGTGTCTATTGCCATTTGTTGTGTTTCTTGTATCAGGGTCTGACAGCCAAGGAAGTATGTGATTTCTTTTTCAAAGAAGACACAAGATTAGAGTGGGAAGGTGAGTCTGCTGCCCCCTTCTCTTCAGATGTGGCACCAACACTGCAGAGCATGACACAGCTTTGTGTGGTGGGAGCTATGGTGTAGTTAGTGGACTGTGTAAAAACTGTGCACTTATTTTGCAGGTACTTTGGAGTCAGTTCGAGAGGTGGAGAAACTAGCAGAGGACACCCTCGTCTTCCACCAGCTTCACAAGCGTGTGTGGCCATCAACACAGAGGGAGAGCCTGTTCTGCTCCCACTTGTGCACTCTCCCCAGTGCTCCGCGTCCAGAGAACATGGTAGGCCAAACGTGGATGGTGTGTAACTTCTCCACGGACCACGACAATGTACCTCCGAACTCCAAACTCATCCGAATTACCCTGCATGTGGGGATGGTTTGTCAGACTATCACTGATACCCCGGTGGAGGTGGGACAGGAGGCGGATCTCAGACGAGATAACGTTTCCTGTCGGATCATCTATGCTGCCAATGGTGAGTATCCCCATAGCGTGAACAGGAACACCAGCATATCCCATTGCTGGGGTGTGTATGTTGTCAAGTTGGTGAATTTGAGTGCTGGAAGGAGTCGTGAGTCTTTTGTCAGTTCCACTCTACCGGAGCATGTCAAGTGCCATTCCATATATTGTCAAGTGCACTTTAAATACGAATGGTCACGAGAACAGATTTGCAGCAGATTCAGACAATCACCTGATTGCAGGGTGCTTTGGCCTTGTACATAGATATATACCTTTGTCGGCTGCATACAGAACTGAACTCTGCTACCTGTCGGCTCATTATCAATTCAGCTTCATTAAATAAGTGTAGCAATTAGCGTTATAAATACAAATACAACATTAAGTGTATATTCTCCCCCTTGCTTTGATCTGCCTCCCCCCCTTCCTTGGAATTTTTCAAGGATGTCAATACATATACGTGTTCCTCCCTCCCCTTTAAGAATTTTCTAAATTCAGCACTGGGGGTGTATGTCAACTGCTGTATTGCACCCCATTCACACACACACACACACACACATACACCTATCCTCCCCTCACCTCCCCTCCCTCCCCTCTCCTCCCCTCCGCCCCCAGTGAACCCTGGGGGATGGGCACCTCCAGCAGCTGTCAGGGTCATTGCCAAGCGAGAAATTACAAAATTCCTGAAGAAATTTGGCACGTGTGTAGAAAAAGCTGTTCAAAATATTCCTGTAACACTCTGATACGTTATTGAAGCTGTTATGGCATGTTCTCCTATTTCTGTGTTTCTGTATGACCCTAGCATATTGCCCTATCACTGTTGTTTGTTGTGACGAATTGTAGACATCACTCTGTGTACATTGTCAATGTAGTTACCTAGATATTATACTATTCTATATACTTCCGTTCAACGTACTTTTCCATCATTTTGTGTATATAACACCTGGCCAATTGCATAATATGTATCTATACAATTAATATTGGACTGTGGTAATGGTAATTACAAGTTCTATCATTAGCGGGTTCACTGCAAATGATGGATATGACATCTTTCTGGCATCTGACTCACAGTCGTACATGGATTTGGTAAGGCCGGCACATGGATAGGTATAGTCTGGCGTGGTGAGAAGCGGGTCGGCGACGCCAGACTAGGATAGGTAAATCAGATAAGGAGATTTGTGGACAGAAACCAAAATTTATAGCCAATACTGGCCAATGAAGTTACATAGCTGGTCACTAGGGAAAAGTTGGAAAGCAATCTGTACACACCCATTTTACCTCCAAACCTCGGCATACGTATATAAATGAAATTGCTGACATGTACTGTGTGAAGGAGGTCAGTACCTCACATGAGCACCCCATGTACTGTGTGAAGGAGGTCAGTACCTCACATGAGCACCCCATGTACTGTGTGAAGGAGGTCAGTACCTCACATGAGCACCCCATGTACTGTGTGAAGGAGGTCAGTACCTCACATGAGCACCCCATGTACTGTGTGAAGGAGGTCAGTACCTCACATGAGCACCCCATGTACTGTGTGAAGGAGGTCAGTACCTCACATGAGCACCCCATGTACTGTGTGAAGGAGGTCAGTACCTCACATGAGCACCACATGTACTGTGTGAAGGAGGTCAGTACCTCACATGAGCACCACATGTACTGTGTGAAGGAGGTCAGCTCTATAGCTAGCTCCATATACGTACATAGCTTGACTAGCATTGTATGTTATTGTACCACACCAAGAGTTGCCTATTAATTTATTCTTAATAAGAGTTTTCATATTAATTTAATTTATCGCAGGTAGTGCGTATGTGTGTCTGTATGTATTTATTAGTACAAAGCCTACAGAGAGAAAGCTGTATGTTAAGCAGATTTGAGGCACCCGCTGTCCAAAAGAATAGGTTGTCCTTGACGCCATAAAAAGGCAGCAGTAGTTATGCAATGCATATGGAGGTGTCCCGATTTGACTGTGAGGGATATTAAAATAAGAGTTACATGCATACATGGACAGGAGTCAGACGGTACACATCAATCATTGTATTTCTTAGGAGGTTCAGATTCTTGCATTCATTTTCTCATGGTGAACATAGCAGGCCTGGGGTTGTGAACTGTAAGATGGAGCGCTAGGGTTAAAACCTTCACATTGAGGTATGCACTCTGATGGTAGTTAGGACTCCAAAGCCACTCACACGAACATTAAGTCCGTGACGGATATACATATACGTGCAACAACGCAACAGGATTAGTTGACTCGCCTTTCGGCTCGACAAATATATTGGGGCATACATTCAAATGCGAACAGCCTCACTGGGCAGCTGCAAAATGTGGTACATGACCCAGTGCATCACGATTACTTGCCTCACCTTTCAGCTCGGCAATAATTCCTGAGCAGTATATATAATTGTTATATGAGTATGTGTAAGAAGGTAAGATTTTCAGTTTATAACCTTAGGCTTTAGATGCCAGCCAATGCTATATGTTCAAACATTGGACGGTGGAGCTAGCTGGTTTGTGCCACCGGCCGGTGAAGCTCCCCTCTCCCTCCTCTGTCCTCTCCCTCCCCTGTCTTCCCCTCTCCCTCCCTGTCCCCTCCCCTCTCCCTCCCCTGTCCTCCCCTCTCCCTTTCCCTCCCCTCCTTCTCTCCCAGTCCCCCTTCCAAACGGCACATGTGGTCAATGCCCTGCACACATGCCAGAAATTTGTCATCAAACCCCATGGCTTTCTCTTGAAATTGGTAAGGAGTAGACTGCTCTGATGGCTGGCGCCGGTTCAAGGAGACTCGTGACTTTACTCAGCCCTGCTACATCCGCACTACCAACTTCCTCTACCCACTCTTCATCTTCTTCCTCCTCACTGTTGCTCTGGTTGTGCAGAACCTCCTCTGCTTCTCTCGCTCTGCAGTGAGTCCCACTAGGGATGTACCACTGAACAGAGACACACTATGTTAAGTAGTCATTATGGCTACATGGCGTGGTTGTGTCCAGTGCACATCCACCACCTACACTGACAGTAGACTGTGCTAAATACTTGGTATGGTTCCATCCCCTTCCTCCTCCCCTCCCCTCCCCTCTCCTCCCCTCTCCTTCCCTTCCCTACCTCCCTCTCTCCACCCCTCTCTCTCCGCCAGACATTTGTTGAAACAGTACTCAATGGTACGGCCTTCCTGTTCTGTGGTGCCCAGCTGGTGACTACCGTACTCCTCCCTGATGTCCTGCTGCTGGCCTCATACCTCTATGGACTGTATCTCTTCCACTTTCGACTGCCAGAGCACCTTTATGCTCTGATGGAAGCAGTCTTCCTCAGCTTCACCTGGGTGCCCAGCGCCAGCACCAAGAAGAGGACTGAGAATTGTGGCAGTGCTGGTGTGAGTGGGAGAGTGCTGGTGTGAGGAGAGTGCTGGTGTGAGGAGAGTGCTGGTGTGAGTAAGTGTGCTGGTGTGAGTGGGAGAGTGCTTGTGTGAGTGGGAGAGTCTTGGTGTAAGTGAGGAGTGCTGGTGTGAGTGGGAATGTGCTTGTGTGAGTCGGAGAGTGCTGGTGTGAGTAGGAGATGCTTGTGTGAGTCGGAGAGTGCTGGTGTGAGGAGAGTGCTGGTGTGAGTGGGAGTGTGCTGGTGTGAGTGGGAGAGTGCTGGTGTGAGTGGGAGAGTGCTGGTGTGAGTGGGAGAGTGCTGGTGTGAGTGGGAGAGTGCTGGTGTGAGTGGGAGAGTGCTGGTGTGAGTGGGAGAGTGCTTGTGTGAGAGTGCTGGTGTGAGTGGGAGAGTGCTTGTGTAAGTGGGAGAGTGCTTGTGAGTGGGAGAGTGCTGGTGTGAGTGAGGAGAGTGCTGGTGTGAGTGGGAGAGTGCTGGTGTGAGTGGGAGTGTGCTGGTGTGAGTGGGAGAGTGCTGGTGTGAGTGGGAGAGTGCTGGTGTGAGTGGGAGTGTGCTGGTGAGTGGGAGAGTGCTGGTGAGTGGGAGAGTCTTGGTGAGTGGAGTGCTGGTGTGAGGAGTGCTGGTGAGTGGGAGAGTCTTGGTGTGAGGAGTGCTGGTGAGTGGGAGAGTGCTGGTGAGTGGGAGAGTCTTGGTGAGTGAGGAGTGCTGGTGTGAGGAGTGCTGGTGTGAGTGGGAGAGTGCTTGTGTGAGTGAGGCATGTGCTGGCGTGAGGAGTGTGCTGGTGTGAGTGGGAGAGTGCTTGTGTGAGTGAGGAGTGTGCTGGAGTGAGGAGAGTGCTTGTGTGAGTGGGAGAGTGCTGTTGTGAGGAGTGCTGGTGTGAGTGGGAGAGTGCTAGTGTCACTTTCGCATTTTCCCTCAAACATGCATTTAACTCTGGTCCATCCCTTTCTACTGCTTTAGGGGCTTTCTCATTGCAGCCCTGTGTCTAATTGTCTTCACAATTGCCCTCAATGTCCTTCCCATCGTGTCTTTCAGTCCTGTTGTCACAGAGATAAGGGTCAATGTGGAAGCCAAACCTGCCATGTTACTAACACCAGGGGCAACAGGATTGCTAGAGTGAGTTGATTAGCTAGTATTGTTTAATCAGCTAGTTACTTTGTAGTTATGGTTATTGAACATGCTATGTGGACTCTACACTTTGATGGATGTGGTATAAGTGTGCAGTCAGCCATCCACTAGCCACCCATCATGTGCCCAATGGTCTGGTACATCCGTCTTTTGAGTTATTATCCCACGCGCAATAGCGCAAGGGGGGTTGAGTGATTGCTTCAGTCTGTCTGTCTGTCTCAATGGTCTGTCTGTCTGTCTGTCTGTCTCAATGGTCTGTCTGTCTGTCGTCAAAAATTTCAGCGTTCTGGACGTTTTGGGACTCCACGCTGGCTCCAAGCAGGATAGAATAACGGCAAATCGATACTAATTTATATACGAGTACCCGTCTTCAACTAACACGGTGCGCATGCCGAGCAATGCCTGCCTTTAGTCTGGCCTTTAGTGGCATTTCTTGGAGACCGCCATTTTGTTTACGTACTTTAAGTATACGGACAGTGCGCACTGAGACATAAGATGACTGTGGATGGCTGACGGCAGTGAAGACCCTGAATGCCTTCCCATCCATTCGCTGAGTAGTTGTTCCCCTTTCGCTGAAACATTCCTTGCTTGTCTCCTGACACATTTATTGCTTGTCTGTAAGCAAATTCTTCTTGTTCCCTTCCCTGCAGCTGCCTCAGATATTCAGCAGCAGCAGCAGTCGCAGATACAACTAGCTCACCTCCACTCCATTTAGAGTCGCCATGTATACATAGCCCAGGACATTTCCAATAATGGTTTTAAATACATGTCACCATTGTGTGTGTGTGTGTGTGTGTGTGTGTGCATGTGTGTGTGTGTGTGTGTGTGTGTGCCAACCTCTACTACAGCAGTGCATAAAGCACTTCATCACTGATTTTAACTAAGTACTCTTTATTTACAATTGAAGCACTTAACAACATAGTTTTAGATGCTGTCAACCAATTACATAGCACTACACTGTCTACACTCGCAAACATGCATTCACTGTTCACTCGTGCGTGGGGTATGTACACTATGTGTACTCTATACTATCAACAAAAGAACAGTTAAAATAGTTCTAAATAAGAATGAAGTCAGTCAATAGAAACTCATTAGCCCAATTAGTCGATATTTAATAATACCGAGGTATTAATGAGAGTAGTTAGTCAGTATTGAAATAAATCAATACCGCCCACCCTTACCGGTAAATGATATATAACTGTAAAAAGACCTCTGGTAGCCATTTTATTATTGCGCAATGTTCTTACGTACGTAGTTACCTGACCAATCGGATTCGTCCACACACGACCACACGATCCACCGAGCACCGACCAGCACAGAGGATCTGAAAGAAGATGAAGCTTTTCCTTGCTTTGGCATTGGCCGTCTTCGGCAGTGCGCTAGCGGATGACGTGCTGGAGTTTGACGATAGCAATTTCAAAACTGAAATTGTTAAGCATGACATTATTTTGGTGGAATTCTTCGCTCCTTGGTAAGCTGTGCACGCGCGGGGTCTCCAAAATCGGTATTGCAAAAATGGCGGCGCTGAATGCATTTTAGTATCATCCTTGTTCATGCAGTTGTCTTAAACGTACCTTGTACCGTCTGTGTTGTGCGGTGTGGGACGAATAGCCCGCGGCTAAGCTCGTCCTTGTAATGTGGGTCACGTGGCCCTTAGTTTGGAGCACCGTAGCACAGACAAGTGCTGTTGGTCACGTGCTGCCGGCCCTCTAGTGAACGTTAGTCCTGACGCTCGTGCGGGACGAGCTGCTGTTAAAGTAGTAAATTAAATGAACAGAACATTCTAATGGTAAAATGTTAATTAGTGTATTTTCTCTGAGAGAGGTCCTTTGGCTAGGCAGGTTAAGTGCATAGGGACTGGGATATTCTACTGACTACATTAATTAATAATTACTGTTCATTAGCTTATTAATCTATGGTGATTATCCCCTCATGGACCACTCCCCTCCCCTCCCTGGGCTCAGGTGTGGCCATTGCAAGAAGCTAGCTCCAGAGTATGCCGCTGCAGCTACGAAACTGAAGAAGGCTGACCCTCCTGTGCCCCTTGCCAAGGTCAGTCCCCCCTCCCCCCCCTGCCTGGCTGCTTCTGATGTCTTTTCAATTTGACTTCTGGCCTTATGCTAGGGCACACTTAGTGCGTGTTCTCCCCCCCACATACAACCACCCTCACCCCACACACAACCACCATCACCCCACACACACACACATTATTGTATTGTTCGTTGACGCTACTTTAACAGGTTGACTGCACAGCCAACCAAGGGACCTGTGGCAAGTTTGGTGTGAGCGGGTACCCCACACTAAAGATCTTTAGGAATGGAGAAGTTTCAGCAGATTATGCAGGCCCCAGGCAGGAAGGTGTGTAGGTGGCAGGAAGGAGGTCGGAGGAATAATGTAGACCACATCTAGGGGCAGTCTCTGACTTGTCTGTGTTGCTGCCCCTTTAGATGGAATTGTGTCTTATATGAAGAAGCAGTCCAGTCCTAGCTACAAAGGTAAGAGGTCTTATACTTCCGTTACCACACACACACACACACACACATGTGCACACAAACACACACAGACACACACACACACACACACACACACACACACACACACACACACACACACACACACACACACACACACACACACACACACACACACACACACACACACACACACACACAAGACATGTACACACAGAGACGCACACACTACCCCCCGCTGACGCCCAACCCCTTCCACTGCCTCATTTTACGACTACAACAGAGCTGGCCTCGTTAGAAGAAGCAGAGAAGTTCTTGTCTAACGAGGAGCACGGTGTTGTGGGTTACTTCTCTGAGTCAGGCTCGGCTCTTGAGAATGCCTTTATGGCATCGGCCGGTTCACTCAGAGATGACTTCCGGTTCGGTTTTACCCGTGAGGAGGCAGTGATGGAGAAGTACGGCCACAAAGAGTGAGTGCAGTGCACAGTGGAACATCACCATAACATAATCTTTGTGGTAATTGACCTCCCCCTCCCCTCCCCTCCCCTCTCCCCTCCCCCTCCTGTTCCCTCCTCTCCCCTCACCTCTCCCCCTCCCCTCCCCTCCCCTCCCCTCCCCTCCCCTTCCCTCCCCTCTCCCTCCCCTCCTTTTCCCAGTGAGGTGGTTATCTACCAACCCCCCCAGCTTCAGACCAAGTTGGCTGACAGTGAGGTCATCTTTGAGGGAGATGCCACTGGCAGCGATCTCTCCACCTTTGTGAAAGAGAACTTGTGAGCGGGCGTGACATGATTGGTTGCCATCACAAACATGTTTACTCAGAGAAGTGTCACTGTTGTAGTCAAAGGGGCAAACATGATCATGTTGTGTTGGTGTATGCCTTCTATAGTATGGGCATTGTGGGCCACCGGACAATGGACAACCAGAAGTTCTTTGAAGCCAAGAGACCTCTTGTGGTAGTTTACTTTGATGTGGACTATACCAGAAATCCTAAAGGTGTGTGTGTGTGTGTGTGTGTGTGTGTGTGTGTGTGTGTGTGTGTGTGTGTGTGTGTGTGTGTGTGTGTGTGTGTGTGTGTGTGTGTGTGTGTGTGTGTGTGTGTGTGTGTGTGTGTGCGTGTGCGTGTGGTGTGTGTGTGTGTGTGTGTGTGTGTGTGTGTGTGTGTGTGTGTGTGTGTGTGTGTGTGTGTGTGTGTGTGTGTGTGTGTGCGTTTGCTACTCTGGTCACATCTCCTTCCTGTATCCAGGCACCAACTACTATCGAAACAGAGTCATCAAGGTCGCCAAGGAGTTCACTGGGAAGCTCACCTTTGCCATTGCGTCCTGGGACGTGTTTGGACATGAGGTGAACGAGTTTGGCTTCGAGAAGGGCTCCAACCCAGTGGTGGGGGCACGAGATGCTAAGGGCATGAAGTACAAAATGACTGCTGATTACAGGTAGGTGGAGTGAGGATGGAGGGTGGGGGTGGAGGAGGGGAGTGGTGGGGGTGGAGGTAAGGAGGGGTGGGGGTGGAGGTAAGGAGTGGTGGGCCTGGAGGAGGGGAGTGGTGGGGGTGGAGGTAAGGAGGGGTGGGGGTGGAGGAAGGGAGGGGTGGGGGTGGAGAGGTGGGGTAGGGATGAAAGGGGATGGGGTGGGTGAAGAGTGTCTTATCTGATTAAGACTCAGTCAGGTCCTGAGAGTATGTGGAATTGAACTGTAGTAACTCTATTAGTATTAGAAAGGGTTGGTTCTAGCTTCACAACAGGGTTGATTAGTATTTGGTATCACTTACAGTGCACCACAACAGTACCATTGCACCCAATGAACCCTTTGAAGTAGACAGGATAAAGGGCACAGTTTACACCAGTGGATACTAATTGGAGGACTCTGTGTACAACACTCCCCTACCCACACTGCCTCCACTACTAGTTTGGCCCCTCCTCTCCCCTCTCATTTCTATTCCTATCCACTTCTTACTACCTATTTTCACCCCTACTTCATCCTCCCTTCTTTTCCCCTCCCCTCCCACTCTCCTCCCTTCCCTCCCCACCCCTCACCTCCACCTCTCCCCTTCCCACCCCTCCCCCTCCCCTCCAGTCCGGCTGCTTTGACCCAGTTTGCTCAAGACTTCTTGGATGGTAAAGTGAAGCCATATATCAAGTCTGAGCCTGTCCCAGCCGACAATGATGGGCCGGTCAAGGTGGGTGGGGCCTAACACAACAATCTCCACATGGTGCTGGTGGACAGTGGGGGGACTTCTGTTGTACTCACACACACACACACACACACACACACACACACACACACACACACACACACACACACACACACACACACACACACACGCACACACGCGCGCGCACGCACGCACACACACACACACATGCCACACTTTGTGTGTTGTTCCTCTTGCCTCCTATGTCAGGTTGTAGTTGGCCAGACCTTTGATGAGATTGTGGGCGACCCTGAGAAGGAGGTTCTTGTTGAGTTCTATGCCCCTTGGTGTGGACACTGCAAGGCGCTGGCCCCGAAGTACGATGAACTAGGAGAGAAACTGAAAGAGACAGAGAACCTTGTCATTGCCAAGATTGATGCTACTGCCAATGACTTCCCATCTACGTATGAAGTGAGAGGGTGAGTTGAAATCCAAATCAGATCTGGCATGTGAGAATGTAGACTTGGGAGAGTGGGACACTATGTTGGCCGCTTGGGGAAGACTTGATGTCCATAATTGTGGTGTGGAGGGGTGCCCCTGGTGTGGAGGGGTGCCCCTGGTGTGGAGGGGTGCCCCTGGTGTTCCCCGTATGGCTATACCATGAATGAATGATTCGAATGGCATCAATTCTCTAGAACTGAAAACAGAGTGTATCCACTAGAAAATTGTGTCATGTTTGATGTCATTTCTGAAGTCAGCTGGTCTGTGATTTTAGTGTCATTCCCCCTCCCCCTTGTTCCTACCCCGCCCCTCCCTCCCTCCCTTGCTCCTACCCCGCCCCTCCCTCCCACCTTGTGCACAGCTATCCAACTCTTTACTGGAAGCCAAGAGGAGAGGATGCTGTTCCTGAGAAGTATGAGGTGAGAACTTCACTAGACAATGGTTGCCTTCCCTCTTCGTGGCAGTTATGGCTGTGTGTGCGCGTGCGTGTGTGCGTGTGTGTGTGTGTGTATTGCGTGTCCCACAACACATTGGTGCTGGTGGAATTCAATGTTTGGTGTTTCTGAGCAGTAGTTGAGATGTGTGTGGTGCTGCAGTGGGTGTGTTGGTTGATACTCCCAACACAGTGTGTGTACACTGCCTTGAAGGTGGAATGGCAGCACGGTTAACCTCGCATACCTGCACCCTTACTACCTGATAGTCCTTCTGTCACACCTCACCTCCCCAGCCCTCCCCAACTGACACTTCATCCCCTCACCTACACTGTCTCAGCCCCTCCATCTCTTTCCCCTCCCCCTCCCCCTCACTCTACTGCTCCTCCCCTCCCTCCTGCCCCTCCCCCTGCCCCCGCCCCTCCCCTCCCTCCCCTCCACACAGGGTGGAAGAGAGGTGAGCGACTTTATCAGTTTCATCAAGAAGAAATCCACCCTTGATGTGAAGGTTGCCAAGAAGGAAAAAGAAGATTTGTAATTTAGTCATTTGTGATCTGTTCACTCTAGGAGGCACTGAAACACAATCATTGGGACAAATTAATCTGCTTAGGGTGACTTAGCTCCTTTAATACCGTTATTTGCATTGTTATCAATTTGTACTGTCATGTGACGCTGGTGAAGATACCATAAAAAGCGAGAAGTTGTGAACTTTCAAGCGAGGGGGGTGTTGAAGACACAGCAATGACCATTTGCCATACTGTGCCCTTTAGGGGACAACACTGTCTCATCAGCAACTAGTGCTTGGTGTTTGCATTTTCTGTTCTCTTCACATGGTACTTGCATAACTTCACATTGAAGCTTCAATTTGCTGAGGTGGTCATGCCAGAAGCAGTTGACCATAGAGTGTGCATACATGTGTGTGATGAGTCATTTAGAAAACAAATTTACTGAAGGTAAAATAACAATTAATGGTGTCAGCCAATTAATGCAGGTGACACCTGTCACCTCACAACACTGCTGGTAGAGCAGCTGGAGACTCCTGTTCACTATTGTTCATCCTCTTGAGGTCACACTTGTTCCCCTGTACGTAGCCGACTACATAGCTGTAGGATGTAGCCGACTACATAGCTGTAGGATGTAGCCGACTAGTTGTAGGATGTAGCCATGTAAGTACCTGTCACCATGTAGCTGTGTAGGCCAGGCATGTCTCCTGGCAGCCGTCCAGGCAGAACCTTACATGTCAGACATTTTGCAGTGTTGACGGTGACTGTACAAGCTGACAATGCATAGGTACACAGGAGGTATTCATTCAGCGCCAAGGGGCATGTGTCCACACAGTATTGTACTGAAGTATTCATCACATACTACAGTCAACCTCACATTGTCTGAAAATGTTGCATAGGAGATATCATCATTGGTTCAAGTTGCATCACACATCCGACATACATACCAAGTGATCATTTTTACTAATTGTGGCTACACAGCCATTCAAAACTTTAGTTTTTCCTGGTTGTTTCCTACCCTGAGTAGCAGGTGACAGGGTAGAGGGCCTATCACCTTGGGGGAGTGCCAGGCGACACCTGCTGACTCATAACCATTAATAATTATCGAGGAAATGCTTTTTTTTACTACCAGGTAACTGTGGGGTGAAGCCCCCCCAGACTGGGGTTACGTCAGATGCTATTAACATCCGATATCCGAGCACAGTGAAATGGACAATGGATGGACCAAGGCAGAACAAATGTGCCATTCCATTTCTACCCCTACTGGGACCAGTCAGCCGTGTCACAGTATGGGCCACCCTACCACAGCCCCCCCCAAGAGGGAGAACGGAACACAATCCCATTCAGCTGGCAACAATGCTCCATACCACAGGGCACAGCTGAGGCACAACCTACACAGACTACAAACTGAAAGCAATTCTCTCTGGTAAACCCACCCACCAGCTGTCTGCTGTCATCCATTAGTGTGTGTGGTGGACTTAGATGGAATGCAATAGAGCATAGCACCCAGCATAGGTCATGCATTATTCCAGGAATTCATGATATGCTCCCCACTCTCCCAGGGTGGGGAGCATATCACAAATTGCCATCATTCCCATTACTACATACATAGCCATGACCTCACCTCTGGAGTGTCTTATTCATCTGGGTGAGTACAGAGAGCAACCAGCTGGCAGCAGACACACTTCACAGTGCATACCCTTAGAGTCAATTGTCCACACACTGGGAACTGGTCCACTTGCTCCTCCCCTCCCTCCCCTTCCCCCCTCCCTCCCTTCCCCTCTCTTCCCCTCCCCCTCTCCCCTCACCTCACTTGGAATCGCTAGCACAATTTTATGCGTCTACATGTACTTGCAAAAACAATGATATATCATTAATTGGTGTATATAAATTAATTTTGATCCATAGATGGATGAATAATTATTTGACTAAAGCTCTGGGTGTGGACAACTGGCCCAAAATGTGGAGTGATTATAGATCAACAAGAAAGATAGTGAAGTGAAGATATTCAATCAATGACTACCATTCACTTACACTGGGGTGCACGCTGTGGTCAGATAACACACAATTGGGACATGTGTTGTGCACACACCTATGGCAGTGTACACACGAGGGCTCAGCCACACATTCAGACAGCTCCAACATGTAAACAAACACCACAAGACAGCTACAAAGTGTTTCTGTTGTCAAAACAACTGCACTGGTATTGGTAGTATATACAAACACAGGGCACCCTCCAATCCGGGGCAGGCATTATTGTGTGACATTGATTTCATTCTTCACCAGTACAAGGGACGCCTAAGGTGTTTCTGTTGACATTTGGAGCATTCTCTGCCAAACGTCTCTCCAGATCATGGCCTCCAGATCACTCAGTGGAACATTGCTAGTACCATCAAGAAAGACTACATCGGAGGAGCAAAGGGAATAGACAGCAAGGTAAGGCTGTCTGTACAGTGAAAGGATAGATTTGCCATATTTTATGTATCAACCTCACACATGCACATGCATACAGACACTTGCACACACACACACACACACACATACACACGCACACACATGCACACACACACATGCACACACACACACACACACACACACACACACACACACACACACACACACACACACACACATGCACACACACACATGCACACATGCACACACACACGCACATATGCACACACACACACACATGCACACACACAGATGCACGCACACACGCACACACACATGCACACACACACACACACACACACACACACACACACACACACACACACATACACACACCACAGTATACCAACAGTGCAGGGTGCAGTGCACTCATTCATGCCCAAACTAAGCCTGTCCACATGACTGTACATGTTGTATGGGTGTGAGCATCACTGTCACTACAGCTGCAGTCCACTTACCTTCACGTGTGAACAACAGAGCCTGTACTAATGCACAACTAACCAAGCCTGGTATCAGCATTTCCTGCTTGCTTCTCCTCCACCAACTCTTTCCGACCCTTTTCAAACATTGGCCAGGCGTACTTCTCAAGATAGCCAGGCGCTTCCTTTGTGGCGTAATCACATCTTAGCCTTAAGGAAAAAGATTGACAAATTCACAAAATTCACAGTAACATGGTAAGGAAGACAGATTGCAAGGAAGCACCATGCCATATAAGGGCATCCTAATCACTTCCAAATAAGGAAGGAAACTTTCAAAGTTTTCAGTGATAACACATGATCAGAGCGGCTTCTCCCTCATGTGGTCAACCCCGTAAGAATGCACAATGTGATTGATTGCATCATTGATTAGTCAACTTCTAGGGGAAGTTAGTGAAAGCAACACTATCTAAAGAGGATATTGATCCCACTGGAGATTGATAGTAAGACCCTTTTTTGCCCAGTCAAGGCACATAGATCATTGTGAGATAAGCTAACACCCACATGCTGGATACCCAATTATACACATACCATAGACTAAGGTATTAGTAGAAATGACAAGGTGGTCAATAGTAGAATTAATAATACCTCAGAATTGTTCATTTGTGTCGCACCTTCTCCTTGAAGCACACAGTTCCAGTGTGGTGTCAATGTGCATCCTCACATCCATCATGCTCTCCAAGCCACTGGAGGGAATGGGCAATGGAGGGTGCTTTATCTCCCCACACACTACACACACTGTACACAGTCCTCAATGTTACTACAAACCGTGTTTGCACTCCTTCACTATCACACGTCTTTAAGTTACTTTGACACAAACATGCTCCTTTAGGCTGCACACACAAGTTTGGTCTATTGGATGGCCCTTCACTGTGTGTTTACAGCCCACTTCACACCATCCTGGAGGCAATGTATTAGACATTTTCAGGAAGGGTTGTTGACAACCTGTCACATTAGCAGAGAAGATGGCTACAGGCAAGTATGCCCTAAAGTGATCCTCTCTCCTCAGACACAGTGAGGCCCTCACCAGCTGATGCCTTCATTAGTCACTCACTAATGGGGGGAATTGTTTTACTGAAACTGATATTCCATTGAATAGCTAGCATACCAATAAAGGATGGTTGGGGGTTTGCCTCACCTACTTCACTCAGCATATCATATTCAATCATTCAATGGTGATCACGGCTAAAGGCATGGGCTACAAGATCCTTGTAGAGTGCACGTGTGCGTATGTCACACACACACACACACTCACACACGCACACGACACACACACACACACACCACACACACGCACACACACACACACACACACACACACCACACTCACACGCACACGCACACACACACACACACACACACACACACACACACACACACACACACACACACACACAACACACAAACACACACACCAATACTAGTTCACCTCAAGTTGAGCACCATTGTACCCTCCAACACCACCAAGTGTCCATGAGTGCAGTCAGAATCCCTTTCATGACTATCTTTTCTACATGCTTCACAGAACACAGTGGGCTGTTTTTGGACCTCTCTTAGGTAGCTCTTCAGCCTCCCAACCTCAAGGGCTTCAGGAGCTGGAGGGGGATGAGAGGGGATGAGAGGAGAGGCCAGGGAAGGCCAGGGGAGGGAAGGGGAGCGGAAGGAGAGGTTAAGGGAACATGTTTCTGGAGAAAGAAGACTAGGAAAACATTTTTTTAAACTGGAAGTATGGAGCATTATTTTTCAGGAACTTTGTGGTTACCTAGGTAAACTACTCCATATTTGGGTTGACCAAAATAGACATTAATCACAATGTGTTGTCCCAAAGTAGGGAAAGTTCAATATGTGCACGGCTTACCATCCCAAAGAGGTCCCAAGTCAGTGCAAGTGCATTCCTCATCATCCTACAGGTAAGAAGCCAGTGGCAGCCAGGAAGTCCCATCAGCAACACACAGTACTGTCTTCTTCATATCATGCTCTCATTCACTGATCAACTTGATATAGTCCAAGTCATTGTTGTGCAAATGCTCACACACACACACACACACACACACACACACACACACACACACACACACACACACACACACACACACACACACACACACACACACACACACACACACACACACACACACAACCTTATAAAAGTCATCTTGGTGCACAAGAATAGTGTGCTTGTATCTCTCCTTGAGTTTGCTTGCTATTGTGGTCTTCCCAGTGCAACTAGCTCTGCACAGTCACAACAAATAAGGTTAAGTATGTAAATGACCAGGCAATTGCCCAATGAATGCTGAAAATGCACATTGCATCACATCTTCGCCTTGTCATGTGTCATATGACTGTCAACCCATGACAACAGTCTTGTGACGATCCCCATTGCATCAGAATGACTACTGGTCCACAGCTGATTGGCTGCGGTGCCAATATCTCCCAGACCAGACCAGAGACACCTGTCTCCCTCAAGGTCTTGTGACCAAGTGTAATGACTCTACCAGCCCAAAATAAATCCTATTGCATCAGCCAGCTGGGCCACAGGTTCACTTCTGATTGGCCATAGTGGCACAATCTCTGACCAGACCAAAGACACCCACCCCCATCCCTCTACTGTCTTGTGACCCCATCAAAGTCACCATGTGATGAGTGGCACAACTAACAGAATCCTCCTATTGCATCATTTGGGTCGCAGGTTTAATTTCACTGGCTGTTGTGCCCCCAGACCAGTGTATACACAGTATGAACTCTAGTTCCAATAATAAACAATATTAAAATAGATGTACTTTGCACCCAACACCCTTAATTAGCTAACTTGCTAACCCTCCAAGTCCAAGGGTGAAGGTGTAGCAGGAAGAAGCGTTCTGTTGGTCGGCCATGAGAGGGTTCGTGCTGTCACCAAGGACCTTTCTGCGCCCCTGCAGAATGGTACATTTCGGTAAAACAGAGTGTGCGACCAAGTATACGCAGTGATCCCAACACATGTTGACATGCAATGGTCACCGTAAAAATCGTGACGATGAAGGCCCAACCACTTCCGGATAACCCATGACGTAATCTGCGGGTTATAAAAGAATTTCAGCTGCTGCAGTAGAGAATGTTTGCAGCTTGCAGTGAGCGTGTTAGAAGACTTAGTAAGAATGGCTCTTGTAGTGGAACGAATGTTGACTTGGAGGTTTCCAATGCCAGAGTCTTCCCTGATGATGACACAGGCGGCTCCCACGGCTTACTTCAGCACTGATTCGGACGACGGGTACGAGACTCCGCCGGAGGAACCTCGGGACAGTACTGCCGACAAAGAGGCGTTGATGCAGGCTATTGTGAAGCAGCTTGAGTACTACTTCAGCGACGAGAACCTGGAGAGAGACGCCTTCATGACGAAGCACATCGCCAGGAACAAGGAAGGCTATGTGAGCTTGAAGCTCATTGCGTCTCTCAGGAAGGTGAAGGCGGTGTGCAAAGACCTCGCCACTGTAAAGGAGGCTGCATCGATGTCCAGTGCTCTGTCTCTGAACAGCGATGGGACGAAAATAAGGCGTCTAGCCGCTATCCCAAAGATAGATTATTCCGCAGCGAGTCGTTCTCTTTTGGTCACAGATCTAGAGGAAACCGTTACAGCTGAGGATGTAAAGGGTTCATTGGACGCCTATGGCGAGGTGGTTAAGGTCCGGGTCTTCCAGCCGAAGAAGGCCGTCCCTCTGGACATCAAGGTACACGCAAAGACTCACAAAGAGATTGGCAAGGAATTATTCGCTGTTGTGGAATTCAAGACGGCCATGGTTGCGGAGAGTGTATGCCAGAATGTCAGCAAAGCGCAGGAGCCCTTCAAGGTGAAGAGACTTGGTTGCAGCACTGCTGATCTTGAGGTTCCGAAAGAACTGCACAAGACTGAAAAGGCCCAGGCCGCAGCTGTTCAACTCACTGTTGAACAGGAACTCAGTAGCTCATCTGAAACCGAGTCACATGGCTCTGCTTCACCTTACCAGCCACCGCGTGCTGCCAGTCGCAAGAACCAGCAAAGACGACGTCAGCAGCATGGTGCCGGCCACTTCCTGCGCACAGAACTCCACTACAACTCTAGGGACTCAGACTCGGGTTGCTCCCAGCTAGGCGGCAGCCCCAGCCCCAGCCCAGAACCAATACGGCGTTTCAAGCTGTTCCACTCGGATGGTGGTGCCCCTACAGTGTCTGTCATCCGGCAGCCCAAAGGCCCGGATGGCACAAGGGGATTTCATGGAATGATGTAACTGATACCACAAGAATCACTTTCCATATATGGAAGTATGTAATTACTAATTAGCTGCCTCATTATTACATCATATTGACAGTGAATCTGATCCTCATGATTTTAAGCACATTGATTGTATGGTTTTACTTCACATTGTATGCTGGCTATGACATTTCAACTAATCTTTTACTGAAATGAATTTTACTGTAGCTGAGTTGCTATTGAATTAAATGGTGTCCAGCTCTTGAATCAATGCTGTGCTGTAGGGGGGAGTGCAAGTGCACATGTCAACGAATTAGATCGTTTGGTGGTGGTGGTGGTAGTACAAGTCCCCCAACTCGGAGGCAGGGGTCAAGGCTCTGGGTAAGCTAAGCTGTCACATCTCTTATCGGTAGACCCCTCTACATTGTATCACTGGGGAGACTGGAGCAGTGTTTTGGTTACTTGTGTAATTGATCCGCGTGCCAGTACCTGCCCCCACAGCAGGTCACAACTGATGGTAGTGCACTCTACAGCTGGTTAACATGACACCAGTTGATTAGTTGCAATATATATACAGCATAATTAATATTGTTATGGACAGACAACAAAATGGAGGACATAACGGCCACACTTATTGGTAAGCCACTGAGCCGTTCTGTGGTGGGTAGAGCTAACTGGGATTGGACGGCTTCAGACTCTACTCCCGCTCCGCCTTCCTTGCAGTGCACGCCGCGAGAGGACTGGCCAGTAAGCGACACCAGGTGTGCCACGCCTCGGTCATCTTCGGCTTGGGCAAGGTGCTCTTTGCCACAGAAGTGGTGGAAAGTAATGGCCCCAAATGGCGACAGGAGGCGACCTTGTGAGCGATAGCCAGTCACAATCAGCTTCGGTGTTTGCATTGTTGCCTGACCTATCTATCCAGTAGTATGATGATAAGAGTATCGGGTGACCCAGGCCATACCCGTGTAGCTAGTGGAGTGTAGTAGGATGGAGCTGCGTATATTGAGAGTGCATGCACAGTGGCTGCTTGCTGTCTCTGAGTGTACAGTTTGTGGTGCTCTTGTAAATGGTGTGGTCTCATGTGTCACCATGCATATGTTATAAGGGCCCCTGTTGGCACATTGGACTGCCTTTGACAGTTGTTAGGTGGGACTTGTTTGGCTGTGCTATGAGTCCAATGCAAATGGAATTGAGTTGAGTGCTTAGACACCAGCAAATAAGTCAGTTTTACCTTTCCTTGTGCCTGCATGGCGTAGTAGTGATGTCTATCATTTGTCAGTGTACTCTGTGTTCACCAAACTGCAGTGATGTGACAAAGTTGCAAAAGGAGCGGTTCAAATTCAAAGTAAAGGATAAGGACCACACTATTGGTGTTGTCAAGGTGCCAGTGACGTCACTCACGACAGCCTCTCAGACGGCGTGGTTCCCTCTGCAGCCCCACAAGAGGAGCTCTGAAGCACAGGGTGAGCTTCAAGTCGAGTACTGGCTGAGTGCTCCTTTCAAGACTGAAGAGGAGGAGGAAGCGTCCAACAGCACAGCCGCTGTAGAGAATGTGACGGAAAGTGGACAAGTGGGAACTAGTCTGAAAGATTACTTCAAGCGGTCAATGCCAGGTCCTCAGCAGCAGAAGGGAACCAAGGAAGAAGACCTTATTCACACCCTTAGGAGGACAGCACAGCACAGTTCTGACTCAGAACTGCATGTGTTTCATCGTCCGCCAAGCCCCTCTAAAGGAAGCGCCACTCCTGATCTCAGCTCCAGATCCAGCAGTGAGCGTCGTAGAGTGTCTTTCAGCCCACAGGGCTCATCCCTTCGCTTCAGCTGGAGATCATATTCACCTCCATCAGGGTCAATGCCAAGCAGCCAACCCAATCTCCCTGAGGAAGGGGGCGGGACCAAAAACAATGTTCCTGAAGTTACAGGGATCTCCCCTCGAGAGGCATCTTTGGAAGGAGGTCAACGAATCACTCTTAGAGGGAGCAATTTGGGCCTGAGTCTGGAAGATGTGGTGAAGGTCACAGTGGTAGACATGGACTGTACGGACTCAGTGGAATATGTGTCATCAGGTATGGGAGAGAGGGCAAGGGGGAGGGAGGGGGAAGGAAGGAGGGAGAGGGGGAGGGGGATATGTGTTGCCAGTACCCATGTGTCTACTCTTGCACTGTTGGACGGTCCTATTCTTTCAGATTCACATAGTAGGCTGTCAAGTTGAGATGTGTGTTTGTACCAATGTTCTCGCTGCCTTTGCACATAGCAGTATTAGTGGAGAAAAAAGAGCTGTTTGTTTCGAGGAGCAGCTCTGCTTGGCAGTGTTACTTGACCACACAAATGGGGACAGGGAGCGAGGCACAAACTACTGTGCTACTAAGTGTGTGTGGAGAGTGAGACTTCTGTCAAGGGACAAGCTATATTAATGACACCTCTCTCATTAGGATGAAGAAGGACCCGTTTAGGCTGATTGCTATGGGACTCACAACTTATATGGCTGTTTCACGATGGGTGGGTGGCTGCCACATGTAGTGACCATAAAAGGCAGCCTCCACTGTATGAACCCACATATCATCTCTGAATAAGGAGGCCCCTCCTCAGAGTTGACAATAGTGATAGCGCAGTGTGTTTTATGGTTGGTATGTGGAGGACCACCGTATTTGGGTGAATTTGGGTATGCCCTTTGTATATCCAGGATGTTGTACAGGAGGTGTGTGTGTGTGTGTGTGTGTGTGTGTGTGTGTGTGTGTGGTGTGTGTGTGGTGTGTGTGTGTGGTGTGTGTGTGGTGTGTGTGTGTGGTGTGTGTGTGTGTGTGTGGTGTGTGTGTGGTGTGTGTGGTGTGTGTGTGTGTGTGTGTATGTGTGTTTGTGTCTGTATGTGAGTGTGTGTGTGTGTGGAAGAGACAACATTTCCATTCATGGTATGCTCTTTTCAGACAAACTGGTTGTCATCACACAAGCCAGAAAGTCACCAGCGAGAGGCTTTGTGGTAGTGCAGACAGCAAGTGGTGGGCTGGGGCAGTCCACGGTGGAGTTCAGCTTTCTAGATCCAGATTTGAAGAACACAGACAACCCCCCAGAAGTCTCAGGGATATCTCCGCGTGAGGCCTCTCTCGTTGGAGGAGAAAGAGTTACATTGCGAGGCAGCAACTTGGGACAGTCAGTGCAAGATGTGCACAGGGTGATCCTGGTTGACGTCGACTGCACTGACAGCGTTGAGTACATTTCTCCAGGTGGGTATAGGCTGCTCCATAGCCAGTGTGGTGTGGGAGGAAGTGGGTGCTGGTGATCAGTGTGAACTGTGTCTCTCTCACCTTGTATTGTTCTCCAGATAAGCTTATAGTGACGGCACCAGCAAGAAATGCAGCTGCTACTGGGAGTGTTGTGGTAGAGACTGTGAGTGGAGGGCGCGGTGAATCATCTGTGGAGTTCAGTTATGTGGACCCGAGTGCGGAGCATGCGGAGAAACGAGACGGCGCATTCGGGTTGAGCCAGTTGCTACCATGGAAGCAGAAGCCAATGGGTTAGCAACCTGTCCGTAATATAAAGTGGCCAATTTGCCAACATCGTGTGTGTGAGGTTCCGTGGTGTAACGGTTAGCACTTCGGACTCTGAATCCGACAATCCGAGTTCAAATCTCGGCGGGACCTTTTTTTTCTTTCTTTCATCTCCGTCCGTTTTGTTGTTTCACAGTGCTTCCTTGTATAAAATGCTCTTTTTCTTCCCACTTCAGACGACCCTGATGTTCAGCAGGAGCTCAAACAGCTGAACAGTCAACTTAGAGGCAAGTAGCATGTAAACACACATCACCTGTCTTGTTCCACATGCAATGCACAGCATGTATGTTAATTGGCAGCTGTCAGTAGTTTTAACTGCTGTGGACTGTGCTACAGTTTTAACTGCTGTGAGTCAGGCATGCGTTGCCTCTCTTCCAATGGTGCAGAACTAAAAACTGAAAATACACTGCTGAAGGCCAAGAATGCACTGCTAAAAGATCATGTGGATCGGATGGTTGTCTTGCTGATGGAACACAACCCAGAGCTGCTCCACCATAACCTACTGCACCCTATGAGCTGCACCATTGAGAATCACAATGGCACAGAAAGCGAGCCGTGAGAGCCCACAGCCTACAGAGTATGACCAGTATATAAGATTGTATTCATTGCAACATCGATTATTATATTCATTTTTCACTTCATTGAAATTATCATCCAAAGTAATGCAGTCAGAGGAATATAACAAAGATGACAGATAGAGTCCAGTTAGTCCCCTCCCGTCATGGCTGCTCGCATCTTCTCTCTCTTTAACTTCTTCTTGGACACTTTCTTCATCTTTTCTTCTTCTGCCTTTGGCACAGCCTCATCCTTCTCGGTCAGAATCATCTCAATGTGACATGGCGTAGTCATGTACGCTGCATTCAACATACACACAAGTGACAGTGTACAATGTAAAAATGCAACCAGACACACAGGAGTATCATTAATTGTCTGACACAAGTGCTCTTAGGCTGCCCACTCCACATTCCATCACACCCTGACTCACAGACACTGTTCATTATGCCACAGCTATGAAATATGCACGGCAGCATTTGTGAAAGTCACTGCCCAACTGGCTACAGGTCCAACACACCTCACACCCTGCCCATACCCACAGGACTCCACATTTGGTTGGCACTTACGATTAATTCTGCCATGTGCTCGGTATGTCCTCCTCCTTGTCCGTGGTGCTCGGTTCACCATAATGTGCTCCACAACCAAAGCATCAGTGTTGAGGTTCTGCACACACAGGATACGAGACAGTACTATCTACCCATTACCACACAGACTCAGGTAGGCGGAGTCTACAAAATGGCAGTCTGGCTATGCAAGATTACATACACACACACACGCATTCCATCTACAGAGACTCCTCAGCTGGCAATACTGACAACCAATCAGATTTGGTAACATAACATTTGAATTGAGAGCCATCAGCTCTTGTGTGATGACTCCACAACATGCAGAGGTCAGTGGTAGCCTGGTGGAGCGGTTACCTTCACGTCTGCATTGCTCTCGGCATTCTTCAACAGCTGTAGTAATATATCGGCACTCTTGTGAGGCCAGCGCCCCTGGGAGCCTGCGGCATGGTGGTTCTTGGCCTGCAAGGGAAGGCCACAAGGAGGCACACATCTCCTCAGCTCAGCAGTCCACTGTTCCATGCAGCCTGGTCACTTCCCGCCACCACCCCACAGCAAGCATGCCTTAACAAAGTCCTAGCACACACGCACGCACACACACAGTTCAGTTTAGACAGCACAGTGCGTGACCATTATCAAGGGGGTTGTGGCCCAATGCTCACCTGTGCCTTGCGTCCAACCCCTCCGTTGTATCTCCTAAAGGGAACAATCTGTTTCTTGGCCTTGACGTCTTTGAGGTAGCGCGTTGCCTTGCGGAGGTGCATGCCTTTAATGGCCTTGGCAGTCTCAAATGTGTTCTGTGAAAGCAATTGTCAGACATTTACAATACTCCAACCCTAAGTGTTCTCCTCCCTCATACAAAACAGGGCCAATAAGCAATGTACTCATTCATCTTAGTGTTAAATTAATGACATGACACTGAGTATAAAAATACTGACACCATACAGCATTCTAGGACAACGTTCTACTCCATCACAAGGCCTACAGCATGCGTGGAGCGGCGGCAGGCTGACAGGACATTGACCTTAGCTAAGCGAGACTACAACGTGCAGACTGCTGCAGTGTACGACACACCGGTGACAATACTGAACACTTGCGAGCGCGCACAGCTTACCTTAAAGTGCACCCTGAGGTGGAAACCCCTCGCCTTGCAGGCTAGTAGGACAAAAGGGAGATCACGCCATAACAGAGTTGTTCGGGTGTAGTTTTATAGTGCCGGTTGCAGGACTTACCTTTTGTGGGGTTCTCCGGGTCCCTGGCGTACCTAACCATTTCTAATCTACAAGGGCACAAACGAATGCGTACAACATCAACATGCATGCACTAACTGGCCTCTTCTTCCCTACCACAGAGCTACAGCAAGACGATTCTGCGTGCACATGGAGTTACCTACCTCAGAGCACACGGGACAAACGGAAACGAGAAACACGTTTTAACGCAAAACATGCGTTAGCTGCGCGTGAACCCTCTGCAGTGCGCGGCTGATCGGAATTCGAAGGACAACACTGGCTAACTAGAAAGAGGTATTTCAGTCGAGTGCCGTGCTAGTGTGGAGTGTATTGATGTGGTTCGGTGCCTCTGATTCATTAAAATCTCTGTACCGTAATGACACGGCTGTATAAGACTGCGTGGTTGACTCTAGACGAAAAAGGCTCGCCTCCCCCACCGCCTCTCTCGGTTTGGGACAAGCGTGGCGCACTTGTACTTGTTAGAAGGGATCACGGCCGAGCTTGTCCACAACTAGTCTGAATATCACTACTGAATATCATGGGGAAATGACCGTAAAGCCTTTCGTCGAGTTCATTGTGTGGTCCTGTGTACCGTCGTGTTCTGTTGTTCATTGACTCGTGTTACATGGTGTACTGTGATGTGTCCCTTTTATGTGGCTGCAGATTCAAGAGGGTGACATCGCTATGGCAATGCGTAGACGAGTGGCTGGTAACAGCAGTCAGTCGACTACTGGTAGTACGACTGTCGCTAGTAGCAACAGCGAAGGGGGTGCTGTTGCCATGGATCCTGATGATTTGAAGCGTGACTTGCACAAGTATGAAGATGACATGGGGGACAGTAAAGGGCCCAAGTTGACCTTGATGGAGGAGGTGCTTCTTCTCGGCCTCAAGGACAGAGAAGTACGGTGGCAGAGCGGGAGAGCACACACACACACGCACTGCTATTACAGTAGCTTTCAATTTCTTGTCCCACTTGTGCAACAACTCACATCTGCCACAAGATATCCGTATTATCACTTCACACGCATCTCTGGCTTAAGTATAGAGGCGACATACCTTGGGAGAGCGACACGTGTGAAATGCTATGTTGATGTGATGTGACTTGCGAGTCAGTTTGCATCGCATGCAATCAGGAGTAGCAGTCATGCTTATAGCAGCTACCTCCTGGCTCAGATATGTTAACTGCGTACTTGAAAGTTTCTTCACAATCATCTTCCCTCTGTCTACCTCCCTCCATCTCTCTCCCTCCGTCTACCTCCCTCCATCTCTCTCCCACCGTCTACCTTCCTCCATCTCTCTCTCTCCATCTACCTCCCTCCATCTCCCTCCGTCTACCTCCCTCCATCTCTCTCCCTCCGTCTACCTCCCTCCATCTCTCTCCAGGGCTACACCTCATTCTGGAATGACTGTATCTCCTCCGGCCTGCGGGGCTGCATGTTGGTGGAGCTCTCTCTGAGGAAGAGGATTGAGCTGGAGAAGTCTGGTGCTCGTAAGCGGAGTCTCCTCACACGAAAGGTGCACTGTAAGGACCCCACCCCCACGGGTGATGTCATCTTGGATGAGGCCCTGAAGCACATTAAGGAGACCAGCCCACCACTGACGGCACAAAACTGGGTCGAGCTTCTAAGTGGTGAGGTGTTTGTGTGTGTGTGGGGGGGTGGCAGTAGTGTGAGGAGATGGATAGAAACCAGTGTTCTCTCTAGGCTGTTTTTGAAGGGTACAGAACCATTCTTGCTCCCAAAGAACCCTCCTTGAGGCTATAAACATGGCACTATACCCTCCTTGAAAGGTACCACTAGTCATGTGGCATATGTAGACTTGCATGCATTACATTCTGTGTCACAAGGCTCTCCATGCATCCTCCCTACTGTGCTGTGCAAAGGAAGCTGACGTCCTCTCCCACACTCCACCATCTACGTACTAGCCAGTCCTCACATGACTAGTAGTCCAGTGTACCCTTCTTAATTAAAGTATCTCTGGGGAGAACACTGACAGACACATTCTATGTATGTAGCACTGTAGATGGTACACTACACCGGCACACATGTAACACACACACACACACACACACACACACACACACACACACACACACATGTGCCTCTGTCATTGAATGATGTACCTCCTCTCACCCTCCCCTTCCGCTCCCTCCTCTCCATCCTACTTCTGTAGGTGAGACATGGAACCCCCTTAGCCTTGGTTACCAGATCAGAAATGTACGGGAGCGACTAGCAAAGAACTTGGTTGAGAAGGGAGTGCTAACAACAGAGAAACAGAACTTCTTCCTCTTTGACATGACAACACACCCTCTCACCGACACCACCGCCAAGCAAAGGCTAATGAAGAAAGTACAGGATTCTGTCCTCGCAAAGTGGGTCAACGAGACTAATAGGATGGACAAGCGGTCCCTTTCACTAATCATTCTAGCTCACGCATCAGACGTTCTGGAGAATGCCTTTGCCTCGCTCTCTGATGACGACTATGATCTTGGGATGAAACACGTCAGAGAGCTGCTGGACTGTGAGCCTGATGTGGAGGCACAGAGGAATGGCTCTGATGAAATGATATGGGCTATGGCCGCCATATTTCTGAAATAAATATAAACAAAAACAACAACAACACCACCACATTCCATGTGCATAGTGTTGTGAAGGTTTAAACAGCGCACACACTGCTACATAATTAATTTTATGTAATAATTCATTTATTATCTCTTAATTATTGTTCAACATTAGAAAATGAAAAAAGGGTTTAAGCATGCAGTGAGGATTGAACACAGTGGACACAATTTAAGGATCAGCACGTTCGATCATTTGTAACGAGGACAGTGCCTACTGTCCGTGATACGTGGAGATGCCATTTTAGTTTACTCCTGAAATGAGGCCGCCTCTAATCACGAATATTGAGAGGTTTCACTTTTTATGAGGTACATTGTCCAGATACCCAATGAGAGAGATGATCTTCATATCATGTGATCTTTAGAAAACACAAAATCACAAGGCAGTGCATTCAATCCACTGCCACTGCATGAAGTGTACGGCTGTGTGTGTGGTTGGTTGGGATTAGTTGGTTGGTTGGTGGTGTGCGTGTGAGGTGTCACGGTCAACAACAAAGGCAGAGTTTGGTCTCTTGACTCTTTGCAACATGGCAGGCGCAAGGTCCTTGTCACAGCTCCACACACTGCAGTAGCCGGGCAGGGGAGGTGTGGTGGCTGCAGGGGGGGAGGGGAGGGGAAGAGCTAGCTAGTTGAGGAGATGAGAAGCAATGTGAATCACCAACCACACATTCCACATAATGCCCCCCTGCAAGGACCCAGAGGATCCACATTCAACACAAACTGCCCGTCAGTGCACAGATGATCAAAATGATACTGTAAAGGTTCATTACTGCGCGGTCACAATGCAAGGGAAGTTTGGGAGCTTCAAGCACAGTAGTAACTTTAACCCATGGATCTTCATCAGTTGTAAACATTACAGCTGATGAAGACCTACAGATGGAAATGTTCTGTACCCGTTTAAAGTTAATACTGCACTTGAAGCTCACAAACTTCCTTTGCATGATCAATATGGTTTGTGTCAGTGACAGTGTGAGCGTGTTGCAGCTGTCTCACTCCTCCATCCTTCCCTGGGCTGGCTGGCCTCCTCTGCCTCACTATCCAATTGGTGCTGGTGCTTCTTCTCTGTCAGCCATCTTGTGAAGGCCTCTGCCACTGCTCGTTCCCTGCTCTCAGCTTGTTGCTCTGACAGGCACTTCTTAATCACTGCAGGTATTGAATAACACCACCACATGTGACACGTTGTCACACATGTTGGATACTGACCCATTTCCCTCTGTTACATTCGTGCAGAGATTAACAATGAGATCCCCTCACTGATGTGTGCAGATGGATGGCATATCGATCCTTCTAGAATATGACTGGAAGTCGTGCTGGGTTGGATCATGAGATGTGTATGAGTGGTGGTGAGCTGCGTGTGAGTCTTCCTAGCTCACCTTCCTGCCGATGCCTCTCCTTCTGTGCTTTCTGCCACTCTGCCTTCTTGTTCATCAGCCACTGCTCGTAGGCCAGCCTCCCCATCTGCTTCCTCTCCTCCACTCGTCTAGCTTCAAGGAATGCTGCATCTTCTTGGTGGATTCTAGCTTTCTATGGATTGCAGCAAGATGGTGGCTATATCAGCGTGTGTGTGGCCATGGTGTCTACAGTGTCTGCTAACAAGCAGTATATAAAAATGTGAACACCGTTCCTTCAACAGTATTATGCTCCAAATCTCTTCACCTTCTCTTGCTCCTGTTTCTTGCTCAGCCAAGCCTCGAATGCCTCTTCGCGTTCCCTCTCCTTCCTAGCTAGCTCCTTCTCCTCTGCCTTGCTTAGAGCCTTTCCAACACTCATGGTTTGTGTACATGCGGAGGAAAATAGGGCGTGTCCCGCAATGTTACCCTACGAAAATGGTCCCCGGATTGTGGCCCCGACGGATCAAAAAATTTCATCCCCATTGTATTTACGACCATGCTAAACAAGCACTCAAAGAATCGCATCCCAAACAGCATTGAGGGTGGTATGGGTGATATTATACGCTTGCTATGAACTTAGACAAGTTCCATCGAGCTCCACTCACCACAGTAGGAGAGCCTGAGTGTGTGTGCATGGACCTAAACACTTAACGCCCTTCCTTGCATAAACGCCCAGGGCGGAGAGTCGGCGAGCTACGCCCTCTTCGAAAACTCAGGGGCGTGTACACAGAAAGGGACGACGTCGCGAACGGCTGCACGAGATGCCGTTGAGTGTGGAAGAAGCCAAGAGATCCCTGAACCTCCTTTGGGAGGTGAAGGAGGCAGCCTTGGAAGAAGGCAGGGACACGTCGGCAGTGAACAGAGCGATTTCCATGCTCCATTCGTATGTTACGGAGATCCAACCCAGCACGCAACTCAGTGTTTGGGACCACTACCGCTGGGGTGCCGCGGATGGGCTTCGCACGACGCACTCCAACGTGTTCGGCCCGCTACGTGTAGTGGAGATGATATGCAGTGCGTCAGAGAAGCTGGGCATATACCTGGACTCGGTGTCGGCCTTCTCCAAGGATGTGCACTCGTCGCACGGGTTCCCTCCCGTCGTCATCAGCCTGGTGAAGCCGCTCAGCACAGCGGAGAGGAGTGGAGAACTCGCTATCGGCGACCAGGTGCTGGAGATCAATGGGCACTCGCTGGCTCAAGTTTCTCTGCAGAAAGCCAGGTGAGGGGGCTGGTTCAGGAGACTAGGACTAAGGTGCTGTGTGCTAGATTAGGCGTGCGAGTGAGGGTTCGCATGCTCCAGTGTCGTGTTCAATGAATGTGCAAGCAGCACTCTCTTCTCTCACACTCGCAGATGGTTGCTTGAGAGTGCTTATCGCTCTGGGAAGGTCATCCTTGTTGTTGTGTCGTCTGGGCTAGTGAGCGGGCTCAAGAAGTCCCACACTGCTCTCACCTCTCCCTTCGGTGCACTGGAGAACCTCAGTACACTGGCCAGCACTGCACCATCGGCCAAGCTGCCCCACCGCATGGAGAACAAGTCTGTTCACTCCTCCGTCTCCTCATTACAAGACCGTCTCACCTACACCCCCTCTCTGGGGTCAAGAGGATCGGATCACAACCTGCTGGCAACAACGGTGGAGCTAGCTGCCCACCTTGGAATGAAGAAACCACTGTTTAAGGTGCACACGTGTGACTTTGTGTTGTATTTATATTATATGTTTGTTAGTTCTTGTTTGTATTAATTGTTTTGTTTGTTTGTTTGTATACATCTATGTCTTGTCCGTGCAGAAGCGCAAGGTGATGAAGCTCCACATGATGAAGGGCTCTGAGGGATCGGGGCTGACCTTGTTTGGAGGCAAGCACTCCAAAGCTGGAGACATTGGTATCTTCATTCGGGAGATAAAGGGAGGCAGCTGGGCACACAGGTGAGCTGAGCCTACCATGCAGACAACACAACACAGTGTACCTTGGTCACATCTGGTGCAGCACTAGACTATCCCCTCCCCTCCTCTCCCCTCCCCTCCCCTCCCCTCCCTCCCCTCCCTCCCCCTTCCCTTCCTCCACTCTCCCCTCCCCTCCCACCCTCCCCTCCCCTCCCTCTTCACAAGGGATGGACGGCTCAAAGTTGGAGATGAGTTGTTGGTTGTGAATGGCAAGAGCCTCATTGGTTTGACACTGAAAGATGCCCTGGAGGTCATTGGCATGGCAACCAACCCCTTGCAATTGGTGATCGCAACAGAGGTGTGTGTGTGTGTGTCCATATGTGTGTGTGTGAGTATGAACACGTGTGCATACAACACCAATATATATGAACCTGTTAGTACAGTGTGTCTGTGCCAAGTGAAATACAGCAGCATGTTAGTTCAGGGTGTGTACAGTTAACTTGCAGAGTCACACTGCCTCAGCATGTGATGAAAACAGTGTGGTGGATTGTTCCTTTGTAGAAATCCGATGAGTCTGCCCGAAGCTCCTACAACAGAGACTCAGGTGCATCCTTCTCCTTCCTGGAACACAAGGGAAGTGGGGCACAGTCTCAAGTGGGACCAACTGCAGCCAGCTTCCAGCCAGCGGCTTACGTGCAACAGGGCTCTCCATCTCTGAGTTGGGGTGGGCTGTCCTTCCCTGGCACACCCACACTACGGGCCGACCCTGAGGATTCCCTTGTGCTGGAGCGAACGGCAAGCTTGGGGCGAGAGAGCATCCTCAGCTCCAACCTCCCACGGGTGATCAGTGACTCCAGCATGGTCAGCGACTTCTCTGAGTACAGACCCAGCCCAGCGCTCACTCCAGTGAAGATGCCAAAACGAGGAGCTAGGAGGAAATCAGAGACTGACACTCCTAAACGGTCCAAACTTGCAATGTTCTTTAAACGCGAGAAGCGCCCAAAGAAAGTAGTTTCAGGGGACAAAACTTCTACAGACAGAGCAGAAGAGAAGCAGAAACTGGCTAACCGTTTGTCAGATGATGTTAGTATTGGTGAGGAGCTGTATCCTGTGTCTCCAGTGGAGCGGGACCACCCAGTACCAGATGACACACAGGAAGAGAGGGACCTTGTTGGGGACCTGGAGCCACATCAGCCGGCTTGGCTGAAGGGTGTGTCGAAACAACGTCCCTCGATCGCTTCTACAGCAAGCTACTCAAGTATTCAGAGCAGGCCCCCGGAGGACCTTACGATAGTGACAAACTGGGCAAGGCTGTCTTCGGCTAGCGCTGCACCTGAGGCTGGCTCGACCACGCCTCATCTAGGTGTTGTCAAGACAATCCTTCTGTACAAGCCACCCAAATCGCAGCACAAGCCGCTGGGGTTCACTCTCCACGGAGGAAAGGGGAGCCATTTTGGGGATGTGGGCATTTTCATCAAGTTCATTGCCCCAGATAGTTTGGCTGACGCTGACAGTCGTCTCCAGGAGGGGGATGAGCTACTGGAGGTGAATAGCCAGCCGGTGGAGGGGCTGACGCACAGGAGGGTGGCACAGCTGATTAAGGTGAGAATGTTGGCTTGTACGGTTGGTTCTCATTTGTAGTGGTGTTGACGTGTGATGATTTGTTGTGGCACGATTTGCTGTTGATGTCAATATGTATATTTTCTTCACATTGTTCACTTCTCATCAACTGGTTTCCACCACACTTCACAAGCAATGGTTTTCTCCTATGCAGGGTGAGTATGCCAAATTTGGGATGATTTCACTCAAAGTTCAAACTTCTGATGGCCCTTTGTCTCCACGGCGACCAATCCGCTCACCCTCTGTGAAAGGGACCCCATTTCAAGTTGTGCTTCAGAAAGGTGCGTATGCCATTGAACCACTGGAGGGTGCACTCCCAGTGGCTATGACAACCACCAGATGCCATGGCAACCATCTGGATTGACTGTGTGTTGCAGTTTTGTTTCCATTCCATTTTTAGAGCCTGGAGCTAGCCTGGGAGTTGAGTTCACTGGCCTAACCTTTGATGACAATCACTTTGGGATTTACATTCACAGAATTGCAGAGGGGTCTTGTGCCAGTATGAACAAGAAGCTCCAGTGAGTGGCAGTCTCCATGCACTTCCCTTAGGCACAGTTTGCAACAGACCAGAACAGAAGCTGCAGTAGCTGCCGCTTGCCTCAAGCTGTGTTTGCAAGCTGCGTACAATTGCTGTGTGTCTAAAATGTGCTGGCAGTGGTCATTACAACATTCACACCATTAACCCTTAAGGTGCATGTTATGGTATAAATGTGTACCGCCTACTTGCTCCACCCACTTGCCCCACCCACTCACCATGTAGGCGAGGTGATCAGATCTTGTCTGTAAATGGGAGCAGCTTGGTGGAGATCAAGATGGAGCAGGTCCACTCCTTATTTGGTAACCTCCCCCACGGGGATGTGGTACTCACGCTGATGAGGCCCACCAATGTGACGGCAGTCCATCGCATTCTGCACAGCATCGCTTCAACAAAGAGGAAGTCTCGTGAAGGTAACTTTGTGGTGGAAGTGTTTGGGCAGGCTGAGGGTGGCGCTGACATCAAGTCAGGGAAGAGTCCGGCGTTAGAGCCTCGGCCGGAGAATGCTCCACTTGTGGACCCGGAGATTCTGACCCTGTTTGAGAACGATGGGGAGAGCCCTGTGTTTCAGGAGAGGGAGGTACGTAGGACTGCTTCTGGCACATCAGCACAGCACTCATGCACCGCCCCTTCTTCCTCAACCAGGCTCTCTTGTTTACTGTTTGCTGCATGTTGTTATTGGTTGGGGTAGTGGTATATAGCAGCTGCAAGTGTTCCTGGGGGAAGTCCCTTCCTGGAGGACCTGTATTTCGTTGGGTTGAGCCTATGCCTTCCATAGCAGTCTTTTGACAGATGTAGGGAGGTTAGGGCTATGATTCTTGCCTTGAAGCTGTTTATTTCACAATGTGAGTATGAGTCCTTCTGGTGCCTGCATTCTGTCCCAGCAATTCATCAACGAGAGTTGTATCTTGTTCGACCTGGTGCATTCAAAACAGCTCACTCCTGTCCCTTTCTGCATTATTGGTCCCGTGTATGTAACTTGGGTCTGTCCAGTGCTTCATTCAGAGGCCTGCAGTACCTTCTTCCCCATCCCCTGTGCTTGTCTCTCTGCAGGTGAAGCCCAGGGAGACTCGTCCTTCTTCTTCCTATGTCATTGACACCAGCCGGCACAGTAGAGTGGATGATTCAGACCTTTCCAGTTCAGACGAAGAGATCGAGCCCGTTAGAGACCTCCCACCTCCTGAACGGGACTTGCCAACCGCAGTGTCCCTCACCCACCTCCCAGGGGAGAGACGCACCAAGGAGGCTCCAATGGAGGGGGGTGTGGCAGGGGGCGTGCTTCCTCCCGGTTCACGTCTGTCGTCAGCATCATTCTCCACCTATGACGTTATCAGCAAGGGAGGCCTGCGGAATAACCTCCAGGACATGCAGGCTCTCTTTACTAGTGCAGGGACCTCTGGTGTCTATGCTGGCAAGGAACTGAGGGGCCTCTCACGCAACTTTAGTGCCCTGAGTGCCACTTCTACTGTGTCCTTCATCACCGAGACTGTCAGCATCCACAGAGGACCAGATGGCTTCGGCATGACCATCCTTGGTGGTCAGGACACACCCCTTCGTGGTGCATTGGTGACGGCTGTGGAGAGGGATGGCCCTGCATTCCTTGAAGGTGGAATTGAGAGGGGCGATGAAGTTCTGGAGGTGAATGGCCAGTCCATACTTGGACTGAACCACTCAGAAGTCATTTCTGTGCTTCGGAGCATCTCGGGAGTGGCCCACCTCACCATCGCTCGCTCTGCTCCTGAGCACATGCAGTCACTGGTGACTAGTCAGAACTCACTGGCTAAGTCTGACAAGACTGACTCTAGTCTCCCTCCACCACTCCACGGCAGTCCTGCTCCTGGCGCCAGAATCAAGCTAGTCCCTTCTTTTGGAAAGGAAGATGAACATGGAAGGGGAACCATACCAGACCTTTCTGATGACGAAGGTTCTTCTGGAACTAGGGATGAAGCTGGGATGAAGTCAAAGTCGTGTTCATCTGAGGCAGTTCTGGACAGCACTGATGATGAACTGGCTGACCATCCCACTATCATCAGGGAATCGGTGAGCAGCATGGCCGCAGGCACTGTTGCCACACTGGACGGACGGAGATTGAAGCCTCCTCACGCAGAAGAACGGAACGCAGCTGCACAGTCACTGAGGAGGGGTGATCAGGAGGAGGGAACAGTGGCTCTAGAGGCTGCTACTCCTATGATCCTGACAGCTTCATCAAGTGGTACGTCAATCAATGAAGTGGGACGGGGAGAGCTACAGCCCTCACTGCTGCCTCCCCAACTGAGGAGAACTCCACCAGCTGGTCACAACTCTTCACGCCCTGTGTCAAAGGCGTCTTCAGGCATGTCCATAGTGGTTTCATATGCGGTAGACTGGCATGAGGAACAGGAGGAGATCAGGCCACCCTCCCTACTGGATGAGAGCATTGACGAGGTTTCCATGACAACGAGGGAAGGGGAGCCAGAACACCTAGCTGCCAACAGTGCTGTGCGAAAGATGAAAATTGAGTCAGAGTTGCAAGGAGCCTCACAGGATAGTGTCAGGAGTGGGAAGGAGAGTGGCAATGGGGAAGAGGAGGAGGTGGATGAGCATGGAATCCCGGTACGGTTTGAGAGACTGACAATCAGCCTTCAAAAGAAACCCAGGACTGGACTGGGAGTCACTGTGGTATCCAGTGCAGGGCCCACCACTGGCTACCACCAGATCCGCCGGATTCTCCCTCGCAGTCTGGCTGATCGTGATGGTCAGCTGAGACCTGGCGACAGACTGCTGTCTGTGAACGGAAAGTCTCTACATGGCCTCACACACGCCGCAGTACTGGACGAACTGAAGACTAATGCAAAAGAGTGTACCCTGGAGATCCTCAGAGACCCCCTCTATGACGTGGATGCAACCTCGTCCATTTACTCCCTGGGAAGCGGGAGCTATGGGGGCAGCTTGAGCGTGTTGTCGGTCACGTCAGATGATGGAGCAGAGGCTAGTGGCGCACAGCGTCATTCTGCTTCTACCTTCCCCTCAGTGGCAGACCAGAAGAGGGTGCAACCGCTTCGCAACCATGACCCGGAAGTGCGGAAGTCAGCCTTACCAAGTCTCCTTTCCCGTAGGTCTGGCACCCTGGCCATCATCCAACAGGAAAGACCTGCTTCGATGCCAGAAGCACTTGAAGGGTATACCGCCTTTAGGAAGTCCTCTGACACTTTGTCACCGCTTGCCATGGAGTCAGTAACCAGTTCAGTTCCTGTTGAGGCTACGTTGCAAGAGATTGACACTTTTGCAGCCCCAGATGTGGGGCCACCTCCTTCTGGCCCTCCACCCGACCTGCCAGTGGAGGCGCCTCCTGGGATAGTGCCGCCCTCTCCAGCTGATGAAGAGGAGTTCAGTGCAGATGAAGATAATAGAATGCTTCCACCATTGCACATTGGTGGACAAGTGGACCATCCCTCAGCCCTGCCTGCTATGGTTGGCCCCCTCCAGGCCTCTGCTGCAGAGAGTGACCAGCTGCCTCAGGCCTCTGCTGCAGAGAGTGACCAGCTGCCTCAGGAGGCTGAGGACGAGGAACTGCCACGGAAGAGAGTGAACAAGGGTCCTTTCTTGGTGGAGGCTACTAAAGGGTTCTTCTCGCTCGGTCTGACTGCAGGGGAGGACAGCACTGGAGCTGTGGTGGTGAAGGCACTGCAGTCCAGGAGTCCTTTCAGCAAGTCCTTAAAGTGAGGTGGAGGGAGGGGAGGGGAGGGGAGGGAGGGAGGGATGGGGGGGGGGGGGAATCCTGAGTCAGGTATTTGCTGCATTGATGTGGCATAATGTGCATGTTACTTCCAGCATACTCGTGGACTGTAGCTGAAGGACTCTGATCCTCATTCACCCTCCCCTCTACCACCCAATGCAGGGTCGGTGATTGGTTGCTGTCAGTAAACAAGCACACTCCAAAGTCTACAGCTCATGCTAACGAATTGATCAAGTCACTTCCACGTGGACCAGTTCATGTTGTTGCCATGGCACCACCATCCAACGTCACCAGTTTGACAGAAGGTGTTGGTCCCCCGCCCCCCGCCAAACCAGTGCCACTCCCACCTCCAGGGCATGAGCCTGTCCCAGAGGTGTCTCCAGTCCCCCCAACACCAGAGCCTGAGGCTCCCCCACCCCCACCCACTGGGGAACAGCCATTGGTCTCAGCTCAAGAGCCTGTGTCCGCAGTAGAAGAGGAGAAAGTTATTGAAGCTGAGGTAAGTGGAGAAGCACTTTTCTGATCCTGAATGAGGCCTTACTGCAGCAGATGAAGATGAACCACACCCCTGTACAATGGCAGCATTTAGACAACACACACACACACTGCTTTCCTCGACAATCATGAATATATTCTCCCACAAGCACTTCCCACCATGCAGTGTATGGTTGATTGAGTGAACTCTCATACTGCATTGTGCAATTTACTGCCCTTTTTGCCATTGTTTGATCACAGCATCTGCGGTTGTCTTCCTTGTCTCCGCCCATAGATTACTCGCCAGGGACGTCCCCTTGGTATCACTATCCAGGGTGGCAGTGACATGCCCCAGCAATACGTGTACATACACTCCATCCAGACAGGCTCCCCCGCTGACAAGTGTGGCAGGTTGCGCCCTGGAGACCAGCTGATCATGTGTGGCAATGAGTGCTTGGTTGGCCTCACTTGGAAGGAGGCACAAGGCGTCGTGAATGCAGCACCGGAGACACTGATGGTCGTAGCTCAGAGGAAACGGAGCTCGTCCACCCTCGCCCTGCGTCCCTCCAGTGGAGCAGCAATGAAGAAGTCACTGACCGGCAGTAGCATCAACAGCTTCTGCAGCAACAGCACGGATGCTATGGATCAGCCGAGGGTCTCCACTCGCTCCTCCAGCGAAGAGGTTCTCCCTCCCATACCTGGGTCACCACTCCCCGATGCAGATGTCCTTCTGGACACTTCTATTCCAGACATCAAGTACTCATCTTGCACATCCAGCGTTGCTGATTTGGATGATTTTGACAAGCGCTCTCTCACTGTGGAAGAGCAGGCTGTTCGCTCCGCTAGGGATGGGGAGGAGGTATATGCAGTGGAGCTCTTCAAGAAGCCAGGTGAAACACTCGGTTTTGTCATCGCCGGTGGAGACAGCATCACCCCAGACATCTTTGTAAGTGCAATTACAGACTCATCAGTGTGACATGGGCATTTGATGATAAATGGAGAGTAGAATCGCCTTATAAGGGATGCTCTGATGTGATGGGTTTCATTTTTTGAAGAATACTGCATATTTCTGGTCTGGTGAGAATGTACTAATGACATAATATACTCTAACTCCTCTTTCCTTGCCTGTCATTGGATGTAATCCTTATTTGTAGCTTACTGTTCCAGTTCTGTTGATGTCCACTGCAGGTGAAGAAGATTGTGCCAGAGTCTGTTTCTGGGAGAGATGGCCGACTGAAGAAGGGGGATAGGGTCATGTTCGTCAATGAGTGCAGCCTGGCAGGGATGAACAAGACACAGGCTACCGATGTCCTCAGGGCTACGGGTCAGCTTGTGCAGCTCATCATTGCTAGACGCCCTCTTCTGACAGGCTCTGCTACTGGCACGCCTCTTGCCTCGCTCCCTGCCTCACAAGGAGGGTCCAGGGATTCCTCCCCACCAACCACACCCAAACCCCGACAGTCGCCCAGTGCTGGGACCCTAAGGAGGCGCCAGAGACGTTCGGACTCTGTAACTTCGATCCAGTCTACACGCCAGAAGCTTTCTGATTCCACGAGCTCCCTCCATTCCATCACAGAGGACCAGTTGGATACCAGCACTGCATCCCTACCCCGTGACATTGGCCCTCGACACGGTGTGAAGCTGGTTGAGCTGGTTAAGGGCCCCACAGGATTGGGAATGAAGATTGTTGGTGGCAAAGACCAACCCAAGCCGTTCATTGTGCGAGACGTGTTCCCTGGAGGATCAGCGGCAAAGGACAGGTCTTCAAGCACGATCAGATCCTGGAAGTCAATGGCCGTAGCTTTGACAACCTCACGCACCGAGAGGCTATTGAGTACCTGAAGACAGTGCCCCCAGGCAAGGTCCAAATGTTGCTGCGTTCGGCAGAATTTGTGAAGGTTTCGTGATGTGATACCAAGTACAATTGTCCCCCCCCCCCCCCCCCGACACCCACGCTGCAGTACAATATAGCGTACATGTATTAACTGACACAGGTTAATGATATGTGGAATTTGAATGCTGAAACTCTACACCACAAATGGCCTTGCATGTAACAAATGTTGTAATCTTTGTTCTATATAGGGTCATTAAAAGGACAGATAGAATGCACAATGAATGTATGCATGTACATAGCTATAGGCTTAGTCTCTCCTTTACTTTATAGTGAGGAGTGTCCACCTATATGGGTGTGAAGGTGATGCAGTACATGTGTGTTTATCACTGATGGTTAGTTACAGTGGCTGTTCATCTTCCACACCTCATGTCACTCCTACCACACCTCATGTCACTCCTATCATGCCTCATGTCATCTCATGTCACTCCTACCACACCTCGTGTCACTCCTACCACACCTCGTGTCACTCCTACCCCACCTCATGTCACTCCTACCACACCTCGTGTCACTCCTACCACGCCTCGTGTCACTCCTACCACACCTCATGTCACTCCTACCACGCCTCGTGTCACTCCTACCCCACCTCATGTCACTCCTACCACGCCTCGTGTCACTCCTACCCCACCTCATGTCACTCCTACCACGCCTCGTGTCACTCCTACCACACCTCATGTCACTCCTACCACGCCTCGTGTCACTCCTACCACACCTCATGTCACTCCTACCACGCCTCGTGTCACTCCTACCACACCTCATGTCACTCCTACCACACCTCGTGTCACTCCTACCACGCCTCGTGTCACTCCTACCACACCTCATGTCACTCCTACCACGCCTCGTGTCACTCCTACCACACCTCATGTCACTCCTACCACGCCTCGTGTCACTCCTACCCCACCTCATGTCACTCCTACCACGCCTCGTGTCACTCCTACCACGCCTCGTGTCACTCCTACCCCACCTCATGTCACTCCTACCACGCCTCGTGTCACTCCTACCCCACCTCATGTCACTCCTACCACGCCTCGTGTCACTCCTACCCCACCTCATGTCACTCCTACCACACCTCGTGTCACTCCTACCACACCTCATGTCACTCCTACCACGCCTCGTGTCACTCCTACCACACCTCATGTCACTCCTACCACGCCTCGTGTCACTCCTACCACACCTCATGTCACTCCTACCACGCCTCGTGTCACTCCTACCACACCTCATGTCACTCCTACCACACCTCGTGTCACTCCTACCACACCTCATGTCACTCCTACCCCACCTCATGTCACTCCTACCACACCTCGTGTCACTCCTACCACACCTCATGTCACTCCTACCACGCCTCGTGTCACTCCTACCACACCTCATGTCACTCCTACCACGCCTCGTGTCACTCCTACCACACCTCATGTCACTCCTACCATACCTCGTGTCACTCCTACCACACCTCATGTCACTCCTACCACACTTCATGTCACTCCTACCACGCCTCGTGTCACTACTACCACACCTTGTGTCACTCCTACCACACCTCATGACACTCCTACCACACCTCGTGACACTCCTACCACACCTCATGTCACTCCTACCACACCTCATGTCACTCCTACCACACCTCGTGTCACTCCTACCACACCTCATGACACTCCTACCACACCTTATGTCACTACTACCACACCTTGTATATTCTGAAGTACATAAATACTATGGTACTTAATCACCAAGAGAATAAATAAAACCAGACAACATTGCTGCATTGCGCACACAACACAGACAGCAGTTATCTGTGAGAGTACACACTCTTGAGGGACGCAACAATCTTCACTATTGGTGCCAAAATGGCCGTCAAGAGGGGGACACTGTAGTACAGTAGGTAATAGAGCAGGTCCTGTAACCGTAGCAACCCCATCACTAGGAGCAGGCCCTGGTTGGAGGGAGGGAGGCACTTTGACCTCCAGTGAAGGAGAACTAACTGGTACAGCTGCAGATTCCATTCACTCTCAATTAGGCTGACCTGCATTGAAGAGCTAAGCCTTCACTTTGTGTGTGTGTGTGTGTGTGTGTGTGTGTGCTTGTGTGTGTGTGTGTGTGTGTGTGTGTGTGTGTGTGTGTGTGTGTGTGTGTGTGTGTGTGTGTGTGTGTGTGTGTGTGTGTGTGTGTGCACACTTACAGAGTTGTCACTGAGCTTCAAGACCACTGTCCTCACAGCCTCCTCTACAGCCAGTGCTCTAACGAGGAGTACTGCAGCAAGGCAGGTCCAAGTGGATATCACACACAATAGGGACACCCTGGGAGGGGAGGGGCAGGGGAGATGAGGAGGGGAGGGGAGGGGCAGGGGAGATGAGGAGGGGAGGGGAGGGGCAGGGGAGATGAGGAGGGGAGGGGCAGGGGAGATGAGGAGGGGAGGGGCAGGGGAGATGAGGAGGGGAGGGGCAGGGGAGATGAGGAGGGGAGGGGGAAGGGAGGGGGAGGGGACATGGGGCGGTGGATTGCCTTGCTACTGCTACTCTGTACGTATTAGAAGCAGCTGGATTCTAGGTATATACTCACTGGATTCAGAGGTACACTCACCAAATCTTGATCCGCCTTGGGGTTAGCCTGTCCTTTGCAAAGACACTGGCAATAAAGAAGTACAATAGACAAACTACTCCCACCTGCAGAGGGACCAGGAGTTAAGTGGTTCACCCATAGCCTGTTCAAAGAAGGCCCAGAAGTACGTATACTCCACTACCTGTACATCAGTCTCTCCACCTCTCATGTCTGCTGTACGTGCAATCACACAGCACAGTGCCCTTCCCTCCCTCCCTTCACACCAGCTTACCATATAGAGGACCCAGAAGGTGCTGTACAGAGGAGACACTGCCCTCCACTTCACATTCACCTCTGAGTCAATCCTGACCTACAGGGTAAGGTATACTGTAGTGACACCCACACACCACAGCATGTGGGAGGGGAGGGGAGGGAGGGGAGGGGAGGGGAGGGGGGAGGGCAGGGCAGGGAAGGGGAGGGGAGGGAAGGGGAGGGGAGGAGAGGGCGGGGAGGGGGGGAGGGGAGGAGAGGGCGGGGAGGGGTGGGGAGGGGAGGGGAGGGAGGGGACAGAGGGGAGGGGAGGGGAGGGAAGGGGGAGGGGAGGAGAGGGGAGGGGAGGAGAGGGCGGGGAGGGGGGAGGGGAGGAGAGGGCGGGGAGGGGTGGGGAGGGGAGGGGAGGGCAGGGTAGGGAAGGGGAGGGCAGGGGAGGGGAGGGGAGGGAGGGGACAGAGGGGAGGGGAGGGGAGGGGAGGGGAGGGGAGGGGAGGGCAGGGGGAGTCTGACTTACAAGCAGGCGATGAAGGCTCCTGTGCCAGTGCCTCAGAGACTGCACAAACATGTCCTCTGTCTGGTCCACAACCACAGGGTGGGTGGCTGGAAAGGACTGCAAGTCTAGAGTGTACCCCGCCAGCTGGGAGAGGAGTGGACCTGAACAGGCAAGGGGAGGACAAGGAGAGACCTGGAGACAACTCATAAGCTACACTGTATGAGGATGTATCATGTGAGTGTGTGTGTGTGTAGGTGTGTCCTATTGTGCATACATACAGTGTGTATGTATGTGCATTTGTCACAGTCTAGATAGACAATCTATGTGGTCTTATGTATGTATGTGTGTGTGTGTATGTGTTCCTATGGTGTTGTGTGTGTGTGTGTGCGTGCGTGCGTGTGTGCATGTGCGTGCGCATGTGTGTGTGTGTTTGTGTGTGTGTGTCATTGCTAGATCATGAGATGGTGCCACACACCGTGCATGTAATGGAAGAGACACATACTGCCTACAACGAGACAGACGGCCACTGCAGTGAGCTGCACCGTCTCCCTTTGGGACAGTCTCATGTCATCCATACCGGGCCACATGGTGACGCCCCCTCCCATCCGGCCCACAACCAGGCTGGACTTGGCAGTCTGGTGCATGGTGGAAAGCAATCTCTGCTTAGCTTCAATGTTAGACTGAATTCTCGTCGCCCTTCTTCCCCCTCCGACGTCGTCTGACTCAAATACAGAGCCGTGCCTTAGCCTCATCAGAGTAGGGCTGTGGGTCTGGGGGGCAGCCTTGCTGCAGTGAATGTCATCAGCTAACCGACTAGCATCCGGCTTGAGTATCCTCAAGGAGTCTGCTGTGCTCTGTGCATTTAATCTACTTGCTTGTTCCCTGCAAGAGACAGAATCGTTCCATTCTCTTCTCTCTGGAGACGGGCACAAGATCCTGGCCCGCCGTTGAAGAGGCATGTTTATATCGTGGTCTGTTCAAATCTGGCGCTTAGATTGTAAGGAATAGAGGAAATCCCTGTAATTAAGATTAAGCAGACTACTTAGCGATTAAGTAGGTGGCGGCTGTGTTCGCAAATCCGTCAGCCGTTCGCAGAGAGGGCTCTCAGTCACAGCTTCCTGCGCGGGGCAAGTCTTGCTAAGGTGGGTTACAACGGGTGGGTCAAGGCAGTTCAGGGCGGAATTAATTGTCGCTATTCCGCCTTGTTTGTGTGCGCGTATGCGACCATCATATGCACACAGCTCTAGACCAGCTCACGGTAAGACGGCAGCCTGGATCTCCGCCCGGGGGACCCAGCCAAATGCATCGGTAGGCTATTGTTATATTGGGTATACATCAACCTTCTTAAATGCTCCCGTACCAAGCTTTTACGTGGTATTGTAACTGAGAACTGTAACTAACCTCTATGGTCTACCGCTTCACATCGTTCTACGTGGCCCAGACGGCTACAGTGGCTACAGCTACAATGGAGGGCATTCGTTGGGTCCCCTGCACCCAAAACTCCCCAAATGCATACGCGCGCTGGACCAGCCCACGGCGTACGGCTCCTTGTAGCAGAGACTGCATGTGGGTGCACATGGAAACAGCACAAGTTGTTGCGCTAAGTATAGTATCAGTGGCTGAGCGGAGTCCAGCCCACAGCCCAGCGCAGTAGAGTGTGGTAATGCACTCTCACAGCTCCACATTAGCAAGTTTCAATGGACATTAGCCAAAGGGCACTTGTTTGTGTTCAGCAATAGTGATGAGGTAGTCTGAACGTGCCAAGTTTGGGAAGGCATACGCACCAGGTCCATACCTGTGGCATGTTATCAGCAGATTGCACCTGACTGGATTAGGCAGTGTGCATGCGCCATGTACTAGTGTGATATGGTGATTATAGCCGTGTGCCCTGGGTGGCTTGAATTGAGCATGGCATTATATCATCCCTCTAGTTGCGTCCATTCCTTCCCTCTCCTCTCCCCTCCCCTCCTCTCCCCTCCTGTCCCCTCCCCTCCCCTCCCTCTCCCCTCCCCTCCCCTCCTCTCCCTCCCCTCCCTTCTCCTCCCCTCCTCTCCCCTCCCTCTCCTCTCCCCTTCCCTCCCCTCCCCTTCCCTTCCCATCCCTCACTTCTCCTTCCCTTCTCCCTTACCCTCTATGGTCTATCACTTCACAGTGCCCTCTCTCTGTCAATGTGTGTTACATTTCCGCGTGCAATCTGAGCAGTGAGCCATGGCAACCAGCGACAGCTTGTCAACTAGCACCAATCTCCCAGGTGTGTTTACCTGGACTGTGTGCCACGTGCTACCTGGTATACGTATGACATCTTTGTATATACATACACCGGAACCTGTCTAAGATGGTCACTGTGTTAGACAACCACATCTCTAAAACAGCCAGCCTCCCTGGCCCCAAATAGCACTAAACCATTGCAATGTACCTCTGTAGGTCAGCCACCTTTCTATAAAGGTCAGTTAGAACTGGCCCACAGGTGGCTGTCTTAGACAGGTTTCACTGTACCATACTTACTCATGGTATATTAGTATTGTGTGCATATAGCATGTGACAGTGCTCTGTGTGTACAACTTCCATTGTTTGTTTGTTTGTTTGTTTGTTTATTTGTATTGCACTTTACACTTGCTATTGGTCAGGGGAGCAAGTCCTTGCCAAAGCAGCGAGAGTGACCCGGCTCCTCCCCCTTGTGAGGGACGACCCTGTTGCCACAGTGGAGGGTGACATGGTATGTAGTAATTACAAGCTGCAGTTCAATCCGGACAAGAAGAGCATTGCAGCTGACATTGACGAGGAGATGCTGAATGACTGTCAGTGTATTCCTCTGTTGTCGATCCTGTCTGTCATCAAAGGTGGGCTGGGCAACAGTGTGTGTGTGTGTGTGTGTGTGTGTGTGTGTGTGTGTGTGTGTGTGTGTGTGTGTGTGTGTGTGTGTGTGTGTGTGTGTGTGTGTGTGCATGTGTGTGTGTGTGTTTGCGTGTGTGTGTGTGTGTGTGTGTGTGTGTGTGTGTGTGTGTGCATGTGTGTATGTGTGTGTGTGTGTGTGTGTGTGTATGTGTGCGCATGTGTATGTATGCGTGGACTGTTGAATGACTTCCAGCATTTCAACAAGTACTGCATTCATTAATTAGTGACGGTATTATTAATGGTGTCTACGACCTGCATTGTGCAATGTGAATGTTGTGTACACAGTGCAATGCACAAAAACACTGAAGTGTGTCGACACACACATCTGGTACATGTGAAGCTATGTGGGCAGAGTTACCACAGTATTGTGGAATATTGCTTCATGCACAAAGGCAAGCTTGTCCTTAAACTTATTTCTGTTGCAGTGTCTAAGGAGAAGGGGAAGCGGAAGTCTCTGACAGTGAGAAATAGCCTTAAGAAGATTCCAGAGGAAATGGAGATTGTCACTAAGGTGAGTATTGGTGTCAAACACAGGGTGTGTTCCTGCCGTAAAGGCTTGTGTATGGGGACTGGACGTGAGGTGTGTCCAAGTGTGCATATAGGATAGGGGTATGTGAGTGTGACAGTTGTAGTGTTGTGAGTGTGACAGTTGTAGTGTTGTGAGTGTGACAGCTGTAGTGTTGTGAGTGTGACAGTTGTAGTGTTGTGAGTGTGACAGTTGTAGTGTTGTGAGTGTGACAGTTGTAGTGTTGTGAGTGTGACAGCTGTAGTGTTGTGAGTGTGACAGTTGTAGTGTTGTGAGTGTGACAGTTGTAGTGTTGTGAGTGTGACAGCTGTAGTGTTGTGAGTGTGACAGTTGTAGTGTTGTGAGTGTGACAGTTGTAGTGTTGTGAGTGTGACAGCTGTAGTGTTGTGAGTGTGACAGCTGTAGTGTTGTGAGTGTGACAGTTGGTGCCTCCACTGCTTGTTTATTTGGCAGGACCTGAGGAGGATACATTTTGACATGACACAGTGTGACAAGCGTCAAGTCTCTGCAGTGAGTGACTCCTTGTGTGTGTACATAGGGCAAGCACACAGCAGTGGCAGTGGGATGAGTTCAGATTTCGACCACTTAAGGAGGAATTTGCGTGTAATGTGGTTAATTGAACTTAATTTGTTGTATAATTAAGTGTAATTATGGTGCTCATGTGACAGTGTGGGCGGAGTGTGGTGAGCCTGCTGTTCGGCTGCCCCTGCAGATGGTGAACACCATTATAGTGTACTCACAGCCAACGTCCTTCTCCCAGCTGTTCATTAATGACACCACCAGACACTTATCACAACCAACAGGTAACGCACGCACGCACGCACACACGCATGCATGCACACACCCACACTGCTCCGTTCAGTTTCCAGCGCGTGGTCGTTGTTCATTTACTCAGAACCCTGCAACGTTCCTAGTTTTCTATCTGTACAAGACTGGGAGAATGTAAGTCAAGTCATCACTGTCACCTTCCTTGAATCCTTCACTGCTACCCTCCCCTTTTGCTCCCCATCTCCTCCTCCTCTCTGTCATTCCCTCCCTTCACACCTCCTCCCCTTCCAATACTTGTTTTGCTCTAGGAGATGTCTAGGCTGAAGGTAGTTGGCTGGAGGGTGACGTCTTGCAACCACGACTTCAGCTTGTCATCAAGGTTTGTGGACTATACACATGACATCACATGACACCACATGACATCACATGATGTGGCACACACACATTGGCTGCCCTCACTTGCTGACCAGAGTCCACTTGCTTCCCTTCTTCAGCTTGCCACCCTTTCTAGTTGTGCCCAAGGGCATCACAGACACCAACCTCTACTACATTCGAGCTCTACACCACAATGGAAGACTACCAGTATGGGGCCGTGCTGCACACACACACACACACACACACACATGCACGCACACACATGCACACACACACACGCACACACACACACGCACACACACACACACACACACACACACACACACGCACGCACACACACACACACGCACACACACACACGCACACACACACACACACACACACACACACACACCGCACGCACACACACACACACACACACACACGCGCACACACACACACACACACGCACACACACACGCACGCGCACGCACACGCACACGCACACACACACACACACTACAGTGCTGTATATCCCCACAGGTGTGGTGCTGGTCTCATCCAGTGACAGGTGCTCCTTTGCTGCGCAGCTCTGGACCTTTGAAGGATGATGACAGCATTCCCAGTGATGCCGGGTAAGCCCCTATTGAGAGAGTAGTTCCCTAGCGAGAGGGTAAGCCCCTATTGAGAGAGTAGTTCCCTAGCGAGAGGGTAAGCCCCTATTGAGAGAGTAGTTCCCTAGCGAGAGGGTAAGCCCCTAATAAATTCCCTCTGCAATCCTGCTTAACTGCTCTTCCTAGGAGCTGTGTAAGTAGAATGTATTGTGTGTGCTGACATGTGACATGTGTTGAGTTGTGTTGACATGTGACATGTGTTGAGTCATGTTGACATGTGACATGTGTTGACATGTTGGTGAGGGTGGCCGTGTTCCACTTGCAAAGGTACCTGTGGGCGATATCGATGGCCAAAGACGAGGGGCGGCAGGTCAACTGTAAGGCAGTATTGCCCATTGATGTGGCCAAGGATTGTTGCAATGTGAAGGATGTCCAGAGTAGCTTCATGAAACTCATGGACATTGTCATCCCAGGTACGCTAGTATGCTCCTCCCCTGTCTGTGGGGGCCTGCAGTTGGTTATCATGCCAAAGACAGCCTACATTGTTACATACTTTGCCACAGCAGCCATTGTTGTTGCTATGCCAACAGCAGCCATTGTCGTTGCTATGCCAACAGTGGTCTACCCTCTTGCTTGTGCTAACACTGTAGGGAGTGTGGGTGACCTGGCTGCTGCTGACAGAAAATGGTTATCTAGTCTGGAGTCCACAAAGTGGTTGGAGCATGTGAAGTAAGCTGTGTGGAAGGCTTGAAGTCCTCCCCCTCTCCTCCCACCACGGCACAGCCACCACCACCTGCACACCAACAGATCACACACTGGCATGCAGAGAAGATGTGGGTCTATGTCCTTCCATTTGCTTGTGCTGCAGGTCCTGTTTGAGTGCAGCCGAGCGGGCCTGTAAGGCAATTGCACAGGAGAAGCAACCAGTTCTGTTATATGGTGCGTGGGTGGTTGAGTGGGGGAGGAGTTACCTTGTCACCAGTGACGGTCGCTCTCCTCTCCTCCCTGTAACCATAGAATCAGACGGGAGGAATTTGACTTGTGTGGTGAGCTCTCTTACACAAGTGAGTTAGGGCCTTGATTCACCGCCACACACAACCTTGTCTGCACTCTCCCCACCGCCTCTCTACCTCCTCCACTCACAGCTCATGTTGGACCCCACCTTAAGGACTACAGTAGGGCTGGAGACACTCATCCAGAAGGAGTGGGTGGCGATGGGGTACCCCTTCACCGTCAGGCACAAGATGGTCTCCGCTTCTGAGGGCAAGGATGACTCGGAGGGATATGTGAGTGGTGCGTGCGCGCGCGCGTGTGTGTGTGTGTGTGTGCACATGAGTGTACATGATGCATGTATGATGTGTTCGCCACTCTCCTCCCCTCCTCTCACTTAGACCCCAGTGTTTCTGCTGTTCTTGGACTGTGTATTTCAGCTCATGACTCAATGCCTGTCTGCCTTTGAGTTCTCAGAGACTCACCTCATCAGCTTATACGACGCCTCCCTCTCTGGTCTCTACAGCACATTCCTCTTCAACTCCTCGCAGGAGTACTTCACAGCCCGTAACCCGTACAAGACAGAGGCGAGCTCCTTTGCAGCTCGCAGTGACTACCACAGTGTCCTCCCCAAGGCGTGGGGGCGGTGGATGGACGTGCTACCGCAGGACATTAGAGAGAGGTGTTACAATCCATTTCACTTTTTGTTTGCCGATCAATTCCCTCGTAGGAGGACGCTGTCCTATGCCTCACAGACTGAGGAGGAGAATCGGGCCTCAACGGTGCTGGATGTGTCTCGCTTTGACTTGGTACAGGGGGGCAATCTGGGACTGTACACAAAATGCCTTGCTCAGAAACAAATCTTGGACAGGCAGCGAAGACGTTCGCGGCATGATAGCTGGGTCATCACACCCAGTGTTGGTGAGGGCAGTGAGCATGTGCTCCTACCGCAGACCATGCAGTGCCACTTGAAGTTCTGGACTGGGCTCTTTTTCCGTTTCGTCCCCATCTCCAATGAGCCCTTCAAGGAGGTCCTACGGGTTGAAGACCTCAAGGGCCAGCTGGTGCGGAAAGCACGACACTACAAGGACTCACTCAAGGAGCAGGAGCTCAAGAATTGGAGCTATCGACACACCATGTCCTTCGTCGGCGAGACCCCTGTGTTTGAGTTCTTGGAAGCACCTCCCATACTGGTCAGATCGGGGAGTGCCTCTGAGCCCAGCACCAGTGCAGACACCCCTTCCCGGGAGCAGTTTGTGGCCACTCCCGAGGCACTGTCTCCTGGTGCAGAAGGCTGCCCCAGCCCTACCCAACTCTCCTCAGGCCCCACCCCCGTCCGGCACTCCCCAGGCTCCCCCACCCGACCCTCAATAGGTCCCACCCATCGGGGGCAGGGCTCACCTGGTCCTCCCAAGCCACCGCGTAACATTTCTAAGACAACTGTGAATGTGCAGATGAAAGGCTCTGGTTCATTGCCAAGCGAAGGTGACTCGGGAATTCAGCTGTATCACATGACTCCCATAGCAACGGGGCATAGCAACGGCGATTCATCTCCTGCAAATGTCTCACCTCTTGTTACAGAGAGAAGAAAGAAGCGTGATTCTCAGAACACAAACTCATGGATAACTGAGTCCGAAGAGGTAGCTGCACTGTAGTGCCTCTGTGTGGTATTACGTATATTGTATCTCAAATGTGTAGTGAAATTATAGTCGCCTATTAATGTATTTTTGGTTATTTTCTGGATTTTAACATTTATATTGTTACATAGCGAGTATTTTAATACCAATACTTTTGTTGTAAACGTATGTTGAAATGGGGAAGAGGCGGCGCGGCAAAAGTCACAGTAAACGGAACAGTTCGGTTGCCGGTTCGAAGCGTGACGGTGAGCCGGCACTCTTCTAGTGATTCTGACGGTATAGAGCTGCATGAGATGTGCATGGTGCATTTTCGGAGCTAATAATTAAGTGATCCAAATAAGTAAGCGCCCCGAGCACTCGCCCGCCAAACGTGCACCGGCTTCAGTGATTGCGCCGGGTATATGAGAGGTGGTTGGGCTGCTCGGCATGGTTGGGCACAGGCTAACAGCCCCCTCTACCTGCATGTGCTCACACACACACACACCGTCAGATTTTAATACTGTCTTGGATTTGTTGTTTGTATTTCTTGTATTGAAGGAGCCCCGCTCAGTCCTGTGGCACTGCAAGATGATGCAGATGAAGCAGAGAAGGCCACTGCTGAGGAAGAGAGAGACTGTGTCTCCCCAAAGATGAAGAGGAAGAAGATTAGCAAGGAGAGAAATGGTCATTTGATGTCTGCTGTGCCCCAAGTTGCGAGTCCATTGGATGTCAACCCTATTGGAAATGGGAGTGAATGTGGGCTGGGTCTGCCAAGTACCAGTTGTGACAGTGACAGTGACAGTGACAGCAGTGACCTTCCTGAAGTGTCCATAAGCTTTGGCACTCCAAGCCTTGAAGGTCCCTTGGCTTGTGAGCCTGATATACGTACCACACATTAGGCATGGTTAAGATAGGCTCATTAGCTAATGGGTGTAGTGGTTATAATTAGTCACACTGTCCCTCCCATTTGTCTTTGAACCTGCCCCTCCCTCTGTCCTCCCTTCAACTCACACACCCCCTCCCCTCTTACTCTGCCACGTCTCTTCATGCCCTCTCACTCAGATGACAGCATCAGTGAGGGAGCAGTGTACTGGTGTGTATTCCCACGCTGGCCACCCTGGCCTGCTGTGGTGAGTATGGATGACACACTTGTGACAAATGTGACATACAAGTGACACCCTTGTAACAAGTGACACAAGTGTCACCCTTGTGACAATGTGACACAAGTGACACCCTTGTAACAGTGTGACACAAGTGACACCCTTGTAACAATGTGACACAAGTGACACCCTAGTAACAATGTGACACAAGTGACACCCTTGTAACATTGTGACACAAGTGTCACACATAAGCTATACAATGTTGGACCATATGTCCTACCACTTGTGTCACACATGTAGGTAGCTGGCAAGTCAAAGCCGAAGAAGCAGACCGTTCAAGCACTTTTCTTCAACGACCTAACCATGGACCCTGAGAACTATAATGGGTTTGTTTGCCAGATGTGTGGTTTGACATTTAGCATTTTGTAGACACTTTTTCTCTGTGAGACTGTGTATTCGTGTAAATTGGTATGATGACAAGTGCTGTGTGCTCTCTCTCACTGTGTGGTGTGTGTGTGTGTGTGTGTGCTCCTACCAGGTACCAGATCAAGGCTAGGAAAGGCATCATCAGTCAGTTTTCTGAAGTGGCAACCGAGCGTGACAAGTTTATGGTGCGCTGAGGCATTCCTTAAGAGATCTGCTGTCCAGTTCCCTCCACTTCCACTCTACACTCCTTTCTGCAGGCAGAGAAGGTGGAGACCCATGGCCGATACCAGACCTTGAAGAAGTACATTGAGACAGCCGTGGAAGATGCCAAGCTGTACATTGCAAGGAAGGACGGTATGTGTGTGTTCACAGAGTCTTGCCACCGAGCTAAGTTGTGTGTAGGTGGTGAACTGCCGGACGATGATAGTTCCAGCTCATCTGTCAACTTGATGGTTGGGCTCTGTCCTATAGAGTTGGGTACTGGTGTGACAGTTAAAGACCTTTATGACTCCATCGCTCGGAGGAAGATCACAGAAGATATGGTGGGTGTGGCCTGTAGTAGGTGGGTGTGGCCTGTAGTAGGTGGGTGTGGCCTGTAGTGGGTGGGCGTGGCCTGTAGTGAGTGGATGTGGCGTGCCTCTCAGAATAGCTCACAAGTTCCTCTCTCACTGTCTGAGGGGTGCAAGTGGCAGTGTGGATCCTCTCCTGTAGCACTGCATGTCCATCCACCTCCCCACCCACAATCACCTCCCCACCCCCAATCACCCCCCCCCCCCCCCCCCCCCCCTGTTGCAGGTCCGTCCAGAAAAATCAACACCAATGTTTGCCAGAAGTCTAGTATTCCCTGATGAGGCCACCAGTGAGTGGACATGTGTAGCCTACCAAATGTGTTAGTGTGTTGTGCAGTTTCTGGAAGCTTATTCTTTGCTCTGCTGCAGACTCAGACTGTGCAGTTGAAAGCGACAAAGAAGAACAGGATGAGGGGGAGGGGGAGGGGGAGGAGGAGGAGGGGTCCGGTGCAGCTAGAATGGTGGATGCTAGACAAGGAGCAACATTTGAGTGAGTAGCACACTTGTGGAAGAAGTTGATAGCAGTGTTTCATGCTTCACAACCCGCTCACCTTCCTCTGTCAGCTCTCGGTACGACTACAAGTACTGTACCAAGTTTTTTAAGAGAAAAACAGTCAAGGTAGTGTCCACTTATGTAACTGTGCCATGTGACACAGTTCTGCTGCCTCCACTCCACTCAGTCTCTACTTCCTCAGTCACCTTTACTCCTTCTCTCTCTCCTTTCCCTCCCCTCTCCTCCACTCTTCCCTGATGCAGGATGCACTAAAGGGTATCATGGAGAGGAGAGTTCCATCCAAACGCCACAACACCTTCTTTAGTGGCAGCAACAGTGAGCGCTCTGCGAGCAAATTTAATAACCATCTGGGTCCTCTGGTAGGCCTGAAGAGAGTGCACAAGGAGAAGATAGTTAACAAGTTGAAAGGCTTTGTTCTGCAATGGAAGCAGGAGTGCGATGTCTACTGTGAGGTCCGATACACATTTGATGTGTTGCTGCCCGAGGTGGGTGGAGTGAATGGGTATACATAGGAATGGCAAACATATATTGTGCTAGTATGACAGAGTGATTGTGTGGTGGATGGCATGGGGTCTGTCCTGTGCCTCTCACAATGAAGGACCAGCCCTGGTCACTGGAGTGCTTCTAGAGTGCATTGTCTCTCACTTCTTTTGCACACAGTCAATTGTCAGGATGATTGCAGACATTGACAAGGTGTCCTTGGATGCAGCTGACCACAAATACTGCAATTGGCATTCCCTAATGGCGCAGAGTGTGACAGAGCCACAAGATGAATAGCAAATTTAATTCACTTTATCTTGTCTCAGACCCTATCAATTGTACGCAGTGACATATTGTATTGTTGCTTGTAGAGATGAGTAAACTGATGTGAATGCTCCTATATTCTGTACAAAGCACATTTATTATTTCAAAATTATGTTATTTTTCAGACGCATTTGGTTTCTTGCATTGGCGGCCATTTTTCTGTCAAATTTTGCGGTCTTGGATTTCGTTCCGTATAACCTCCATTGGTGAGAAAATGGCGGTAACTGCTTGAGTGTTAAAGCACGCCATCCAGGATTGGGAGACGGGGAAAGCAGTGCTTTACTACGGAATCACAACGTATTTTCAAGTATTGTACAAGTATAAAGGAGTTTAAAGCGATCGAAGCATGTCCCAGGTGAGTTATTTGCATAATCACTCACGTGCCATCCCTTGCCAGCACCCGTTCACAAATGGTACGCCAGCGCGATCGCATATGTCGCGTGAATGGTGTACATTGTTGTGTTGTGAGACTACTTACCTGTCCTATCTAATTTTGGTGCTTCTCGCATCGTCTGTTTTAACATGTGTTGTTCAATGATGACAACACTTTGATTGGTGTCTCATCTGTACTTTTGCATGTATTTTGTATGCAATACACACACACAGGGAGAGATAGACAGAGAGTACCTATTCTTATGAGTACATGTGGAGCTGCTGCTTAGTTATGTGTTGGTGGTCGTTTGCCATTCTTGCCAGCATTCACTTAGCTCCCTGCTATTGTAAATGACTTGAGCCAGCAATGTGGACAAACACTGCATTTTTCACATGTCTGTTTACTCCGTATGTTATACAGTACACATGTCAGTAACATGTACGCAGATGTGTGTGGCCTGAATGTTTGGCCTTTCTGCTCCCCTCTCATCCCCTCCCCTCCCCCTCATCTCCCCTCTCCGTAGGCCGTGCAAGTGAACCTTATTCTAGGTCACACTGCCAATTGGAGGAAGAAGCCTACACCGGAGGGTTACACACATGACTGGACTGTGCTAGTGAGGGGCGAGGATGGATGTGACGTCAGACATTTTGTAGAGAAAGTTGTTTTTCATCTTCATGAATCCTTTCCAAAACCTAAAAGAGGTATGCACAAACACACACACACACACACACACACACACAAACATCAGCAAATGCAATACTACACTACACTTTGAGTTTGGTCAGGTTGAGGACTTTGATGCAGTGTCTCGACCACCACACTGTAACAACGCCTTACTGCCTCCCCCCACCCCCACCCCCACCACAATCACACAGGTGTGAAGGAGCCTCCTTACCAAGTATCTGAGTCTGGTTACGGGAGCTTCAACCTCCCGGTAGAAGTGGTCTTCAGGAACAAAGAAGAGCCGAGAAAGGTCGTATTTGAATATGACCTATTACTGCCCAACTTGGAGGACCCTCCGATCAGTCAGATGAGAAGCGAGTGCCTCACATTTCAAAACCCCAGTGAGGAGTTCCGGCAGAAGCTGTTAAGGGGCGGGGCAAAGCCCATCGTTGGATCCGGAGGAGGGGGAGGAGCAGAAGCACCGACAAAAACAGGCAAGAAGAAACCAAAGCCACCAGCAGAAATCAGCGAGGAACCACCGAAGAAGAAGAAGAAGGTAGAAGACAAGGCAAAGCGGGGCAGCACCAGCAGTGACTCGGGCTCAGACAGTGGAAGTGACAGCGAACAGGATCCCCCAGTGGCACCCAAGCCCAAAGCGAAAGCCACCCACTGGGACACGAACACACTGAAGAAGCTGCACAGGCAACTCAATGCCATCAACGATGCCGGAGTCCTACAAGAGATTGTCAACGTTATCGAACAGACGGGAATCTACCAGCTCACGCAATCCACTTTTGATTTTGACCTCTGCAAGCTTGACGAAACGACGCTGAGCAAGCTTAGCAAGCTGGTAGAGTGAACTGTTCACCTCTACAGATGCATAACACAAACACAGCATACACGTTAATACTCAAGTGCATGTCTACCGCAGTGTAAAACTCAAATTTGTAATAGAAGCAATCACAAACACATTATTAAGTATTCAGTGGTAGGCCAGAGCTTTGACATTTGCTTTCACTTGGTTTTACAAATATGTGCACGTCTGTTTGAGATTATCTATTGTGGACAGGCACTGCTAAGATGTGGTGGAGTCCAATTATGTGCCGGTAGGGCTGGCGAGTGGCAACTATTGATGGTATTTGAAGATACTGCTATAAGGTTTGCTAAAGAAGTTTGCAGGGATAGTGGCAGTAAGGAGCTATTGAGCCTATGACAATCACAGCTGCTGGGAGATTGTATTATTGTGAACTCTAGGCACCACATGCCACCATAGACAATTCTCTAGTGTATAATTTGCACACAGTTCACACTAACACAATGTCCTTCTCTTCTGGAAGGAGAGATAGACAAGATGGGCTTACACCATTGTCTCTAATGTCTATCTTAGTGAAACTGTCAAATGGTCTAAGTGCTGACAATATCTCATCCGTCAAATGAATATTGTTATGTGAAAGGCACAAGTTAACAAGCTTAGGTAGCTTTAATGCCACTCTGGGGAAAGCTTGAAATTGATTCCAGTCTAGCTTCAAGGTGTGGAGCTCAGTAAGTTGAAGAAAACAATCAGGCAGTTCCTTCAAAGCATTCCTTGCCAAGTTCAACCATCTCAGGTTTCTTAATGTGACAAAGCCATTGGGGATATCAGACAGGTTGTTTCCCTCCAGTGAGAGTATCCTCAGTCCGCTAAGGGCACATACCCCAGTGGGCACACATGTCAGCTGGATGGCTGGTAACCACAGCTCAACGAGGTTGACCAGCTTGGTGACATCCTCTGTGATGTAGGCAAGTGGGTTGTGACCCAGACTGAGTGCCAACAGGCCTGCGCACTGGAACATGCCCGAGGGGAGGGTGGTGAGCATGTTGTGGTCCAGAGTCAGTACCTGCAAATTCTGCAGGGCCTGCAATTCTTCTGGAGGCATTATTATCCTGTTATTGTTCAGGTGCAGCATTCTCACTTCTTGAAGACACTTCAGACGTTCGGGTACCACCGTCAGCTCGCGATGACTCCAATTTACAACTGCTCCGCCAGGACCATCCAAGGCCGGCGCCCCGGTCTGCAAATTCCTCGGGCGAGCTTCGACGGCCATTTGTACATCTCCTAATATGGCGTGCTACAATAATTACGTCATCTCAGTGCTGGCGACTTGTCCTACAGGCTACGTGTGTTTGTATTTGAGTACTGCCGTTTGTGGTGGTTCATTTGAAACGGGGGAGCCTCCGCCGAGAGAATCCGAAAATATGAACGGACTATCCTTTTCAGAGCTATGCTACTTGTTCTGCTGCCCGCCCTGGCCGTCCAGAATAGCGGCGAAACTGGCGTTTCTCCCTCCAGAGTCGACCTACAGTCTGAAGGATGAAGAAGAAGACGGAACGTGTACTCTTCACTTGAGCGACAGGAGCGAGTGGCAATACTCTCCCCACGAGCTGGACGCCGTAGAGGTCTTCAAGACGCGGACGAGGAAGGGGAACAGAATAGCGTGCATGTACGTGAAGAGTTCGGACAGGGCGAAGTATACCATTTTCTTCCATCACGGCAACGCTGTGGACCTGGGACAGATGTCCAGCTTCTACGTGGGACTGGGCTCGCGAGTCAACTGCAACGTGTTCTCATACGACTACTCCGGCTATGGGGAGAGCACAGGCAAGACGACAGAGGGCAATGTATATGCTGATGCGGATGCCGCATGGCAGGCCCTCCGTCAGCGGTATGGCGTGTCCCCGGACCAGGTTATCCTCTATGGTCAGAGCATCGGCACAACTGCGGCAGTGGAGCTGGCCACCAAGTACGAGGTGGCGGGTGTGGTGCTTCACTCACCTCTCATGTCCGGGATGAGAGTTGCCTTCCCCACCACACGACGGACATGGTGTTTTGATCCATTTCAAAAGTGAGTTTTGCACACTCTGCTTCACTGGCCATTCCAGGTTGATGCATCAGCAAGTTATTATTTGACACACACACACACACACACACACACACACACACACACACACACACACACACACACACACACACACACACACACACACACACACACACACACACACCACTGGCAGATAGATATGTGAGGCAGACATTTGGGTGTGGCAACCATTCACTGTGTGATGCTGTGTGTATGCACGCATCTTAAGATACAGTGAATGCCTATAGTACCAGAATATGTATTAATTGTATCCACTGATCTAGTGGGATGGCGATAGTCCAGGCATAGATGTGGTTTTCAACCAGCTTTGTGAAAGGGAAGCACTGTAGTGAGTGGGAAAGCGGCGCAGCTTACAGCCTGCAAGTCGACAGACGTGTGGTGGCTTCACATGGGTGCCTAGCTTGACCTAGGAGTGCTGACTGGAACTGAACTCCAGAGTACGCATTGTGATGTTCTCTCCCTGTAACCATATCCAGTAGTGTGTTGTGGCTTGTTGTGAGGTAGTAGGCAAACAGTATACACAAGAGCATACCATGTTTATGTGTTATGGCTCTGCACCTTACCCTCTCTGCCCCTCTCCCTCTCCCTCTCCCTCACCCCCTACCCTTTCCCCTCCCATTCTCCCTCTGCTCTCTCCTCTCCATCCCCCCTCCCCCTCCCCTCTCCCTCTCCCCCTACCCTTCTCCCTCTCCCCCTCCCCTCCCCCTCTCCTCCCCCTCTCCTCCCCTTCCCCCTCCTCCTCCCTTTTCCCTCTGCTTCTCATCTCCTTGTCAGTATTGAGAAGGTAGCAAGGATCTCATCTCCAGTGCTGGTCATCCACGGGACAGATGATGAAGTCATTGACTTCTCACACGGTCTGGCCATCTACGAACGTGCTCCGCGGACAGTGGAGCCCCTCTGGGTAGAAGGGGCTGGGCACAATGATGTTGAACTATATGGACAATACTTAGAGCGACTGAGGAAATTTCTCTATCAGGAGATAGGGACATCTTAGCGCCACTGTTCCATCCTCACAGTGTGATTCTACTCAAACCACCCTACATTAAGAAAACCCACTAATTATGGAGTATGTGTGTACAGCATGTCTTCTTATGGTCTCGTGATTAACGTATTGTATTTTTTCCTGCTGTGTCAGTGTGTGTGTAGCCTAGCAACTGAGCCGCATCCGCTAAGCTGCCGTCACGCCCACTGGCTTTTAGCTCTTCAATTAAGCGCCTCTCAAGATGCCCACCGTCCTCTTGTTGGATCGATCCTTGTCCATGAGTCGTCCCGCCTCCTGCGCGGACCCTGAAGGTAGGGGATAGTACGCCGCATACTGTTGTACGTTATGGGCGCGATGGGTTCTGTAGTTCATTCTGGGTTGCCTTCGTTCCACCGTCGATCCTGAGGAGGATCCATGGTGGAACCGAGGCACGCCCCCTCCGACCCCTCAGACTGTGCAATGAATAAATGAATAAGTCTCAGCAGCTGCTGCTCATGTCTCTCCGCTCTGGTGCCAAGGTTACACTAATCAACGCGCAAACTACTCTGCATGTAGCCGATATATGCTCCATGCATGCAGCCACGTGTGTTGGTAGTCACGTGACTCCTGACTTAATTGCATACTCATGTGCATGTAGAGTGTGTAACAGCGACCTCGCCCTTCCTATGCCTTCTCTCTGCCATGCTAGGGCCGACCAGGCTGCGTCTTGCAGTAGATGGACTGATCCAGTTCACAGACTACCTCTCTCAACACCACCCTCACGAGTACCTGGCCCTCATGGCGTACTCCTCAAAGTGTGAGCTCATTATCCCCTTCACCAAGCATCATGAAGACATCAAGGAGGGGCTGAGGGGGGAGGAGGTCTTTGATCGAGGTGACCTGCGCGGTGCTCTCGAGACGGTGGTTGACGTCGTGGTACATGAGTGGGGAGCATTTGTCCCATGTCAGATTGTCACGGTGACAGATGGCCTCCCAAACCTGCAGTGCAAACAGAGCACTTCTACCTCACGCTCTGTTGCTTTTCCCTTCCCCGTTCAAGTACATGTGATTGTCTTGGCGGTGAGAGAGGAGCTGGAAGTGAGCCAATATGGTCCTAACCCTGTCCAACAGCTGTGCCACACAACTGGGGTTGCACAGGATGGTGTTGTCTTCCCAACCAGCTCTCTCTGCAAGGAGAGTGTTGTGACATTGTTCACCTCTCTGGCTGAGCGGCATTTTGCTACCCACAGATGCTCCCTCAAGTGTGGCCATCTTCAGTCCTTGGTGACCCTCTCTCCTTCCCCCGCTGCCCACTGCTCTAACATGGAGTTCAACCTTGGTGACTCAGCCCACACCTTCTCCAAATTGAGAGGATTGGAAGGCCAGTTTCCTTCCCAATTAGTTGTGTGTGGCTTCCTCAAGATGTCTGATGTCGTCGCTCCACCTGTGTTGACGAGGCACTTGGTGCTGGATGTGGGTGTCATGGACACGCATGGGGGAGTCCCTGGGGGCGAGGGGGGTGGGGTCCAGGAGACACAAGGCCCGTCACAGGAGCCATCATTTAGAGTTCTTCTGCATGGCAGTCTGAAGTTTCAGTCAATGGTGGCCTTGGTCAAACTGAGGTGTGTGTGTGTGTGTGTGTGTGTGTGTGTGTGTGTGTGTGTGTGTGTGCATGTGTGTGTGTGTGTGTGTGTGTGTGTGTGCATGTGCTTTCCTCCTATGTCACTGCCCTCTCCTCTTTATTTGGTGCAGTGAGGACTGGTATGGTCTGCTGTACAGTAGTTCGGAGGGTAAGAACTCCAAGCGTGCCAACCTCGTCCTTTCAGTGCTGCATCCTGGCTGTCACATTCCGTGGCTTGGCCCCTTTAGTCACCTGGGGCTGGTCACGCCCACTGAACAGTCTGGGGGATTCCCTGTGGGACCTCCTCACAGCCTGAGCTACCAGAATCCCTCCTCCCTTATCTGGGCGGCAGACAGCACTCTGCAGGTGACATGACACTCGGGTGGTAGTGAGGTGGGGCAAGCTACTTGTGTGTGTAGCGGTGTTGTTGGCGTGTGGGCTCCTGACACACGAGTGTCTCCACTTGTAGAGTGACTTGAACAAGCTTCTGAGGTACATGAGAAAGTTGCCAGAGAAAGAGACCTTATTTCTCAAGGTGGGCTAGTGTTACTGCCCACGACAGCCTTTCTGTTCGTAGCCAGTGCAGCCGTGAAGACATACAGCTGGCAGGGTGTCGTCTTCACTCAGTGTGTCATTTTGTGCTCTGTTGGCCATTTCACAGACTGTCTCATTGTTTGTGTGTATCTCATGTGTGTATGTGTGTATGTGTGTGTGTGTGTATGTGTGTATGTGTCTGTTTTTGTGCAGGAGTTAAACAAGTTGAGGATGGCTGCGCTTACATATGGCTCTCCTGAGCTGATCCAGTTTATAGTCGACCTTCTGGAGAAGGAGAGAAGCACCCCAGTGCAGCACAAGGGAGCTGCACTCTTGGAGAGAGCCATTAACTTCCTTAAGACGTGCAAAGACTGCTCAGAAAGACTTGGCAGTAGCAGCAGCAGCAGCAGCAACACAGCTGCTCCTCAGGAACCCAGCATAATACATCAGTAACCACTCTGGACCCTAACACACACACTACACACGTACTGTCATAAATGGATCCAGCTCAATGCACAATGTACAGTGGGAAACCTTTTCCATCTCACTCTATAGTTTATTTCAGAGTCACATTCTCTTTCATCTCAATTGTAAGCTTTGCACAGTAAAAAGGAATTGGTATGTTCCAGCTACTAAAAGGGGGACTGTGGTTGACAGGGTAAAAACACAACATGTGACATGTACGTATACTGGTTGAGGTATGTGTGGAGAAAGCTGTTTGTGGTTGCTAGTTGTGATGATGGCTGGAGGAGGAGGAGGAAGCTGTAGGAGCGAGCTTGTGAACGTGGACCATTTCTGGTAGACTCTCCTGTGAATCTGTGAGAAGAGCTTGCAGCTTTTCAGGCACATTGTTCATGTTAGCTGCATCAACGTCGGCCATTTTGACACAAGAAATGTTCCCATTAGAGAGCACCAACCACAGCTGGGGGGCGGGGTCAGATGAGTGCCCAATAACTTGGGTCACTTCCTCAGTGGAGCTGGGAGGGGAGAGTCGGGAATGATCGAAGTGACTGCTGTGTGTGTACTGGGATATGAGGAATGTTAACAGTTAGCGACATGCATTAAGCCGTTATGTATGTACGTATGTGTGTATGTATGTATGTCACACACTCACTGCACTCCCTCCTCCAGTGCCTGCAGGCGGTCTCCCATCTGTCTTAGATTGCATGCTACACCCTCCACCTCATCGCCCCTCTCCCATGGACCCTCCTGCACCCTGTCCACCGGTGCAGTCTTCCTCAGGAGGAAGGACTGAAGAACACTTGAGGCAGCGCCGCTGGGACCGCCTGGCTTGGGCCGCTTGCACAAGGGCTGGGCACTGGACTCGGTGTTTCGCTTCTTCCCCTTTCCACCTCCACTGTGCTGACTAGCAGTGGACCCCGGCACATGACTGGCTAGAGACCCTCTCTGCATAGATCAAGGAATACAGCTCTTCTATATATAAACCACGTGTGGAGTACTTCTAACATAACGCAGTACTGTCGTTTACATGATGCTACAATAGCAACATACACTTCTCACCTCATTGGACCTTGGTAGGGTAGCTTGCACTGATGAAGGGGATGGGTAGAACCAATTGCCATTGGGCGTGGCAATCTCTGGTGCTATGGGCGTGGTGCTCTCTTGCACTGTGGGCGTGGCACTCTCTTGCACTGAGGGTATGGCACTCTCCTGCCCTGTGGGCGTGGCACTCTCCTGCCCTGTGGGCGTGGTGCTCTCCTGCCCTGTGGGCGTGGCACTCTCCTGCCCTGAGGGCGTGGCAGTCTCCTGCCCTGGACATGTGTGTGCGCTGTGAGTAGCAATCCCAGGTCTCCACACAGTCACTGGCTATAGAGGAATGAAACAGGCAGTCACAGACATTCAGAGAGAGAGGTGGACAGTGATGTCCCAAAGTGCCTACACCTGTAGAGGCTGCCCATTTGCTCCTGATAATGCTCTTCCAGTGCTCCACTGGAGGGTGCAGTCTGTAAGGGGCAGCCACAACAACACCAGTGCAGCGTAGAGAGAGGTGCCAACACACAGCGACAAACCTTGAGTGTGCTTCGGGTCCACTCCACCTTCTTCTGTGGTCTCACTGCACGCACCACTCCCATCCATATGAGAGTCACTGACAGATGCACCGTTACACTCTGTCGTACTGCAGTCTTCAGCAAGGCCCATGTCACTATCCTCCTGAGTCTCTCCACTCCCATTGTCCATGTCTGGTGAATGGTGGGCTTCCTTCTGACGTTTGTAGAAGTTGTGAAGCACATTTGTGAGAATTCCCAGCACCTTGTCCTGCTCATTGTGAACAGTGTGGACAATGGCAACAGTTAGTGAGCTGTGTTCAACACCATGTGCCAAACAGTTTTAACAGGTCCCGTTGCACACACAGTGTGTTTACTTTGTCCGTCACCATTCATCGCCCCCACCCCTCACCCTCACTCATCACCCTCACCCTTCACCCCTCACCCTCACTCATCACCCCACCCCTCACCCTCACACATCACCCTCACCCTTCACCCCTCACCAAGTGGTGTAGGAACACGGTTGTCTTGTTTGGTTCCACGTTCACGTCCACCTGGTCGGGAGGGAGGTGGAGGAAGAGGCAGCCCATGGGGCAGCGACCGCCCACTGGAGATGTCGAACCCTCCTGATAAGACCTGCGCACCATCTAGGAACAGAGAATGGAGGGTCACTGCACACACACACACACACACACACACACACACACACACACACACACACACACACACACACACACACACACACACACACACACACACAGGCACATACCATCATCAGAGGTTTGCACTGCACAGGTCTGTTGTTGATGAATAGGAACAGCCGGTCATGAGAGGAGCGGCTAACCGAGGAGGGGTCTGCACTGGCCTTTGGGAGGTAGCCAACTGCCTTAAACCAGCACACAAACTCACTGTCCACACCACCTAGCCCTTCATCCAGCTCACTGCTGCCCTCACCACCATCACCAACCTCGGCACCAGGGACATGCTCATATTCAAAAGGAAGCAACTGCTGCATCAGTGAGAAGCCAAACACCGAGCCCATACTTGTCCTAAGCTCCTCTCCACGCACCTTCTGCCAGACCAGGTTGCCGTTGTGCTTGAGGACAAACCGCACACCAGGATGAGCCAACCCAAAGGCCAGGAGGATGTCCTCCACCTTCTTAAACTCATCACGGCACTTCTTGCCACTCTTGTACTGCTGTTTGCGTACAGGGAGGTTCGTGAAGAGGTCTGTGATGATCACCGAGGTGCCTCGGCCCAAAGGGGAGGGGCGCTCACTCGTGACACACCCACTCTTATCATACTTATACACAGTGCTTAGTTGGTCTCCATGTGTGCATGTGACGATGGAGACGTTAGACACGGCAGCCAGCGATGCCAGTGCTTCACCACGGAAACCATATGTCCTCACTGCTGCCAAGTCATCAAAGTGTTTCAACTTAGAGGTGTAGTGTGGAGCAGCTACAAAGGGAGCGTCCTCCTTCTTGATGCCTGAGCCATCGTCCCTGACCTCTATACGACTGAGACCATAGTCTTCCTGCAGGAGAGGGGAGGAGAAGGGGAGGGGGAGGGAGGGAGGAGAGGAGGAGGGGAGGGAGGGAGGAGAGGAGGAGGGAGGAGAGGAGGAGGGGAGGAGGGGGGGAGGAGAGGAGGAGGGGAGAGAGGGAGGAGAGGAGGAGGGGAGGGAGGAGAGGAGGGGAGGCAGGGAGGAGAGGGAGGGTAGGGAGAGAGGAGGAAAGGTGCTGTACAGCTGCAGGCACTGACGATAAGCTACAGTACAGCGGACTGAGCTAGCATCAGGGCATTCCTGTACACTTCCAGCTGGACTTCACTTAGCTTCGGCACACGATTCGGAAGTGTCGACATCACGACTTACCATATAGTGAGTGATGATTCGATCACAAGATCGACCTTGCAACTCACCAACTTGACTTGAATGTTCGATGCTCCAGCGTCCAGCGAATTCTCCACCAGCTCCTTCACGGCGGAGTGGACGCTGGCGACAACTTGCGAGCTCGAGATGAACCGGACCGTCTCTGCATCCAGCAGATTCATTACTATTGCAATTGGCGGGAAACTGGCGCGTCGAGCAAGAACAATATGGCGGACAGTGAGCATACTGCAGCATCGCTTTCGAAGGTATATCTCGACATCTGAAGGCAGAAACGTGTCCTTCTTGTGTGAGCACTTTCTCTACCACTATCTGTACCTAGGGGTGCTTTGTGTACTTGCCGAGTGGCGCACAAGTGAAGAAAGGAAGACTACTACAGGAAGCTAACTGCTTCCATCCCCTTCCCGGCGAGACCTCAGATGACGCAAAGAGGAGACATGTTGCTTTCAAGAGCTGCTGGGAGGAGACGAGGAAAAGGATAGAGGTTGGCAGAAATGCTCGCCAACGCGTGTGTGTGCTGCTCATTCAAGGGTATAGGGCTACTGTACAGTGCACAGCATGCAGTAAACACCAATGTATTGTCAGCGTGCTCTGGACACTACGTCACTGTGGTGCTGATCTAGATGAGATATCCACCCATCAGATAGTCAAGTGCTGTGTGTGGCAGGGTAATGGAGGGATTTTGGGAAAGGATGGGATTCTGTATACAGCACCCAGGAAAGGTCAGCTTCATAATTCGCCTTGAACCAGTGCACTATAAAAGAGCTTTTCCTTCTTCAAATGGCTTAAGTTCAAATAATGGAAAACCACACTGTTCCTGAAATTGCACAATTTCCCTGTTACTGTCGAGTACCTACATAATGTGTCCGGCACCTGCCTGACCCCTACGCACTGTGCCATTTCTGGTTTCTGTTTGCAGCCGCATGATTGCCATTTTAGGGTAGTGGTAAGTTGTGTACTGTTCTGCTTCTCCACATTGGCTGGCTTATTTTGGCAGAGGGAGGGCCCAGAAGGAGGGCCCAGGGGGAGGGGCCAGAGGGAGGGCCCAGAGGGAGGGCCCAGAGGGAGGGCCCAGAGGGAGGGAGCTCTTGATGTCGCGGCAGCACATCAGTTGTGTTGCAAATTTACGTGCCTTTAATGCAGGAACTGATTGCAACGGAACACGACCAACTGTTTGAGAGGGTGGTTCAGTTTGTTCAGCAGTCCCATTCCAAATTGCATAGTTGTAAAATGGATCAGGAAACGCATAAGGAGCAGAAAATGACACTGTCCTTTGACATCAGGCCCCACTCAAGGGAAATTCCCACGGCAGCACTATTGGCAGGTGAAGTCCATTGTGTCACAACTTGGGCAGGGCACTGCAAAATTGTTGAGATAATTACTATTATTTTAAGTTGGAGGCATTATTTTAAGTATTTGTTATTAATTATATTTCATAGGGGAAAAAATGCCTGCCAGATTCACCAGGTCTTCCTTAGACAAACTATTTGGTACCTTGATTTGTTTTAGTCAAAGGTCAAATTATTCTTCCTAACCCTATTAGGCGTTTATGTCTCTCTTTTCATAGTGTTAGATTGGGTTGTTCAGTGTGTCAGGCTCTGGTGTGTCACTCGGGTCACCGACATGCCTGCCCATAGTGATGCAGGTCCCCTTCACTGCAGGGATGAATACACCCGACCACGAGGCCATGTTCCAGAGACTGACAGAGGAACTAGTCAGCAAGGTATCTCCCTTCGTTGTGAGGCTCAACTCTCGCAAGTGCGCCAATGGTGAGCAAGTTCACCTGTCAGCTTATGTGGAACGTGTAGCACGACAAATGTTAGCTCCTTTGTTAACCCAATGAGAGACCATCCAGTGACTGCCCTCTCACACCAAGCAATGTGTCTTCACACAGATGTATAGCAGAATACAGGTGTTACTCTGCCCCTCTTTCTCCCTACCTCTGCACACTTATGCTGTTTCAGGAATGAAGGCCACCCTTCAGGAGGTCTTGAGGCAGCTGATGAACACACAGGAGCACTCTGATAGTGAGGAGGAGGGTCCCCGGCCGGCCAAGCAGAGGAGGCTTGCCAGCTGTACGATGGCTGTCTTCCGTAGCTGGTATCAGAACACTGTACAGGTTGTGTGTGTGTGTGTGTGTGTGTGTGTGTGTGTGTGTGTGTGTGTGTGTGTGTGTGTGTGTGTGTGTGTGTGTGTGTGTGTGTGTGTGTGTGTGTGTGTGTGTGTGTGTGTGTGTGTGTGTGTGTGTGTGTGTGTGTGTGTGTGTGTCACATGTGCATGTGTCACATGTAAATGTGATGTACACTGTGAGACCTCCCGCTGTCCCTTGCAATATTGTGTATAGTGAAGGAATGCAATGGGCTCATGTGTGCCCTAAACATGCTTTACGTATTCCTATCCTTACAGGGTGGAGCGGACCCCTCTGTTGTTATCATTGTCATAGAGGATTTTGAAGGATTTCCTCCACAGCTGCTACAAGCCCTCATCACTGGACTCAGGTTTGTTAAAATTGGAGCAATAGAGGTTAAATGCAGTGATGTGTGTGTGTGTGTGTGTGTGTGTGTGTGTGTGTGTGTGTGTGTGTGTGTGTGTGTGTGTGTGTGTACCCATGAGACTTCTCCAAGCAATCCTGTGGGTTTGTTGTGCAACGGAATGCACAGTGCAAGCATTGACAGAGTTGTGCAATGGCATTGCACACATGTGGACAGCATATTCAGGAGTTCTCTCCAAGCAATCCTGCGGGCTTGTTGTGCAACGGAATGCATAGTGCAAGCACTAACAGAGTTGTGCAATGCAACACTTTGCACATCCAAATATGGAGCCAGAGACTATGAATATAATTAACGCAGCGCGCTGCCCACGCAGAGCGAGTACATAGTTTCCTATCCTCTCGAGCCGAGACACGTTCCACTGGTGGGACACTGACTGGTGACGAAGGCCGTCTTTCTGGTGAGCTTAATGTTTGGTACTGGACGAATTAACTTATGGGGAATGCATTTGTTAAGCAATTTGCTGAATTAACCGTGCGAAAGAGTCTGCAGCCTCTTGAGGCATTTCCAATCACGCTCTAGAGCTGTACCTGCCCCTTAGCTACGTACGTGTGTCGCGAGGGAAGAGTGAAGGGATCGAGGGCAACTAGAGAGATCGCACGCACTGCTTGTGTCGGGAAGTAGACGACTGACCACGCCTTACGGCTGGGGTGTTTAACGCACAGCATTCTACCCTTCTCCTTTGCTGTTGTTGTTTTACAGGAATAGGAAGCTGCCATGAGCACCAAGGGCAAGCAGCACAGTTCTGCTCTGCTAACCTCCCAGTCCTCCCTCTCTTCCTTAACGACCAGTTCACCAACATCCTTGCTGAGCACAAAGTCTGGAACGTCTCTCCTCCTTGGTCAACACAAGGCGTCATCATCCAAGTCGAGCCATGCCGGAGGACTACACCTCACAAGTGGTGGTGTGAGACCACTCCTCACGAGCACCTCTACACGTGTGTCAAAAGGTGAAGTCAGTCGAACTAAGGATGCCACTGAAGTCACAAAGGGGCCTAAACCAGAGAAGAAGGTCACTCGACAGCTCTCACAAGAAACAGATCTAAGCAGAACAAGTAAATCAACTGAAGGTCCATCCTCACTTCCAAGCTCTGTGGGCAAGAGCACAAAGGAACCTCTCAAGGGCAGCAAGACCCTTGTGCTCAGTAGTACCATCCTTCCAAGCAGCAAGGCCTCCAGTAGTGCCAGTTTGCTGACTGCGACCTCTACCAAGTTGGGTACCAGTTTGTCCAGGACTCAGAGTGGCACTGATTCCCTTCTTACCAGCAAGAGTGGCAGCAAAATGTCCTCTCTCCTCACATCAGCCACAACTTCTGGCCTATTGTTGACATCAAAGCCACCACTGACACATGGGGGCTTCCAGCAGCCTCCTAATAAGAGCCCAGGCTCTTATCCCGCTTCAAGCAGCTCTTTGCTTGCTGGCACCACAAAGCCTTTAACTGGAAAAACGTCAACCTCTCTTTCCTCATCAAGGACACAGGAACCATCCTCGTCTGTAGGGGCAAAGAGCAGCCGACCAAGGGTGGTGGGTACAGCAGGAGTCGCCGCGCAAGTGGAGGAGAACCTTGCCTCTCAGGCACAACTGGCAGAAGAAGCTTCCAGGCTCCTGCCTCACTATAGCTTGGGAGAGGAAGTCAGGCAGAAGGAGGAGGATGTGTTCATTCCTCCTGAGAGTGATGCTAGCATTGTTGGCTCACCTGGAACTGCACCTGTGGACATCCCCAGCATGAAGAGGAGCTTCATTAATGCCATTTCGGCATCTCTCCTGTCTGCTCCCGACTTCCATGACCCCAAGCATCCATCGTTCAAGGCACTTGCAGAGCAGGGAGAGAGAGTCGCACTGTACGATGCAGAATTTGTGCTAAAGGTTGCCCTCTACACCCGTTGCAACCTGAACATCAGAACTACCGCTAACTTCCTGCTTGCCCTTGCCTCCACTCTCCACACCTGCCGGCCTCACGTGAGGAAGTACCTCCCCAGTGCTATTCTGCTCCCGTCAGACTGGATTGAAGTGGCAGAAGTGTACCAAGCCTTCCACGACAAGTCCCTCAATTTTGGATCCCTCCCCACTGCTCTCCGTAAAGCCATGGCGGACAAGTTCCCGGCATTTGATGCTTACCAGCTTGCTAAGTACAACAAGGAGAGCTCCAGGAAGAAGAAGCAAAAGAAGAATGCTGAAGGAGCAAAGAGCACCAAGAAGGATGACAAGAAGAAGCCAGCAGCGGCAGCCACAGAGGAGGAAAGTGACAGCGACTCTGATGAGGACAGTGATATTGTTAAAGATGAAGAAAGTGAGACGGAAGAAGAATTGCAACGGATGTCCTTCACACTGAAGCAACTCATCCGCAAGCTGCACATCACGAAGCCAGTGGAGCATGTTATGAGTATTCTTGGCAAGCACTACCCTGAGGATCCTGAAGCATACCGCCGCTCTGGGCTGCCAGGAATGTGGGACCAGGACCGTGCAGGAAAGAGGATGAAGCTCCCCACTCCCGAGACCTGGGAGACACAAGTATCTTTGAAGGGGAACAAGGGAGCTGTATGGGAGGAGCTCATTGACCACCGCAAGCTTCCCTTCATGGCAATGTTGCGGAACCTGCGCAACCTCATCCTAGCAGGCATGTCTAGCAAGCATCACCAGTGGGTGTTGAAGAAGCTGAAAGATGAGCGGGCAGTAGTGAACAGCAAGCAGTTTCCATTTCGTTTCTTCTCCGCTTTTGAGGTCCTGGAGGAATTGGAGAAAATTGGCAAAGGAGAGATCAGTGAGGAGGAGTCCAGCACTGTAAAGATGAAGACAGGGAATTTCAGAAAGAAGAAAAAGGCGCCGGTCTCCATTAAAGACAAGATTGACTTGGACCTCCTCCCTCGCTACTTTGCTGCACTCAACCGTGCATTGGAAATTTCCACCTGCTACAACGTGAAGCCCATCCCAGGAAGCACAGTGATCCTGTGCAATGTGGGAAGCAACATGAATCGTCCGTGCACCTCTGCTCGTGGACTGGGCAAGCCGCGTACTGTGCAGGAGGTGGGAGTCCTCCTTGGCCTCATGTGTAAGTACTCGTGTGAGAGTTGCACCATGTGGATGTATGGCAAAGATGTGTACAAAGAGGTGAAGATGACGTCAGAGGGAAACATCCTCACCAACTTGTCTCAGGTGATGAAGGGCATCAAGTCATTTGGCTTGGACAACCAAGCTGGAACATTGCCTTGTGACGTTCTGGAGAACCTGCTTGTCAATCGTGACCACATTGACAACCTTGTTGTCCTGTCAGACACCATCAAGCAGGATTCACCTGAGGGTCAGTTTGTGGCCAGCTTCCTCAAGAAGTACCGCCGTTTGGTCAGTCCTCGCCTCCTCTTTGTCAACGTTGACCTCAGTGGCAAGTCGGCTGGCTTTGCCACTTCAGCCCAGCCGGAGCACGAGAATGACATCTACTTGGCAGGATACAGTGACCAAATACTGCGCTTCATTGCAGAGCGTGGGGACGATGGCCAACTGACTTTTGTCCAGAACATTGACAAGGTGTATGACCTCAAAGCAGTGAAGAGGATTGGCCTGCAGCCTTCTGGAGAGACTGGAGTAGCCACTGTTGCAAGAGAGAAGGCCTTCATTGCCTCTGGACAGCGCAGAGTGTGGCGGACAGTGAGAGTATTCATTTCGTCCACCTTCAAGGACATGCACGGTGAGAGGGACCTCCTTACGCGCTACGTCTTCCCTGAGCTGAGGGCCCGCGCTCACGCCCACTGTGTCCAGCTCTATGAGGTTGACCTCCGGTGGGGAGTCACCGAGGAGGAGAGCAGAAGTGAAAGAGCCCTGGAAATATGCCTTGGGGAGATCTCACGTTGTCAGTACTTCATTTGTATGTTGGGGCAGCGGTATGGGTGGTCTCTGATGGACTACAAGGTCCCTGCAACACCGCAGTATGAGTGGCTGTCAGAATACCCTGCTGGCCGCTCCATCACAGAAATTGAGATCCACCATGCTGCCTTGGCTGAGCCGGAGAAAGCACAGAACAAGGCCTTCTTCTTCTTCCGAGATGCAGCCTTCATGAGTGAGGTACCTGAGGAGCATCAGGACTCCATGACGAGTGAGACATTTGAGACAGGACAGAAAATGGAGAACTTGAAGAGTCGCATTCGCACCAGTGGGCTGGAGGTGTATGATGGCTACCCAGCACGCTGGCTTGGGGAGGTAGATGGAAAGTGCATGACGCAAGGACTGGATGACTTTGGCAAGCGTGTCCTGGCAGTGCTGTGGAATCGTATCCAGAAGGACTACCCCCTGGAGGACCCCAACAGCGACCCACTGCTGCGGGCAGATGAGGTGCACAATGCCTATGCTCAGTCAGAGGCTGAGAAATTTGTTGGACGCCAGAAGCTTGTGAAGCAAGCCTTGGATCTGGTGAACTCAGGCAAGCACCGCCTGATAGTGGGATCAGGGAAGCCTGGCTCTGGGAAGTCAGCGTTCATGTCAGCCTTTCTCCACCAATACACTGACTTTCTGGAATTGAAGGGCAAGGACCCCAATATGCTGATTTTCTATCACTTCATTGGGGCGGCACCAGATTCTGGCAACCTGGAGAACATTCTCCTCCGCTTGTGTTACTGTATGAAGAAACAGTTCTCCCTCCCTCTTGACATCCCTGAAGATGTTGCAGAGCTTGTCTTGGCATGGCCAGAGTTTCTGAATGAGACGTCAGAGGGCCTGGCAGAGAAAGGAAAGCTACTTGTGATAATTGACGGTTTGGACCTCTTGGAGGACAGCCATGGGGGGAGAGCACTCGAGTGGCTCCCGCCAAATATCCCAGAGAACATCACCTTCTTCATGAGCTGCCGCGAGGGGCAGTCAGCATACTCAATTCTCCAGCACCGCAAGCCTCCCCCAACTGTTCTCACAATTGGTGCTCTGGACATCTTTGACAAGGCTGAGATGATTCGACGGCGGCTGGGTAAGCACAAGAAACGCCTGGATGAGTCTGCCTTCAACAACCAGATGAAACTGCTGCTGTCCAAGAGAGATGCTGTGAGCCCCCTCTACCTCCACTTGGCATGTGAAGAGCTCAGAGTGTTTGGTGTGTTTGAGGAGGTTTCCACTAAAATTCGCCAGATGTCAGCAACAGTGCCAGGGCTGCTGCAGGAGATCCTCCAGCGTCTGGAGGAGGAGCATGGACAAGAGCTGGTCACCACGGCCATGTCCCTCCTGGCCATAGCACGTGATGGCCTCCAGGAGAACGAGCTTGCATCCCTCCTGGCTGTGTATAGCACAGCTGAGGTTGTGCAGCAGAGTGGCATTCAGAAGCTGCCCCCTCTCCGCGTGGCCCAGCTCTTCCGCAGTCTGCTGGGTTACCTGCAGCCCACCTCACACGACAACAGTGACTTGCTCACCTTCTCCCACCAGGACATAGAAAAAGCAGTTCGTCAGCGGTACATGAAGGGGGTTAATGCTGAGTTTGAACGGATTCTGCACACGGTGGCTGCCTTGTATTTTCGGTCACAGGCTGACCCACGAGGAGATGGCTCCTTCAGAGGGAAGGACCCAAGAGCCTTCAGCGAGCTTCCCTACCACCTCCTGATGGCAGGGATGGTCAAGGATATGGAAGCAATTCTCACCAACCTTGCCTATGTCTCTGCCAAGGCCCAGTTTGGTCTCTCCCATCGACTTCTTGAAGACTACATTCCCAACACTGCTTCTCTTCCTGCCAACTTGGCGAGGGAGGTGTCCAAGCTTACCCAGCAGCCTGCTGTCGAGGCATTCCACTCCTTTGTCTCGCGTAACCTTCACATCATCAACACTAATCCAGCCCTTGTATTGCAGCAAGCCTTCAATGAGGCCTCCGACACAGTCCTTGCTAAGTACGCTCGAACAGCTGTAGCATCCTCCAACTTTCCTGTAGTGGAGTGGTTGAACAAGACAGAAGGTCCACAACCGTGTCAGCTTACCATCACTGGTGGACTCCAGGAGGTGAATTGTGTGGCTTTCTCTCCAGACGGTCAGCAGGTTGCCTGTGGCATGGCCAGCTGTGCTGTGAAGGTGTTTGAGGTGGGGACAGGACGTGAGGTGGCCACTTTCACTGGCCACGCTGCCACCATCACCGGAGTTGCTTTTGTCTCCTCAGGAAGGCTGTGCTCCAGCTCCAAGGATCGTTCCCTCAGCCTCTGGGACCTGAAGGGTGGGCACCGTATAGAAGTGATGAAGGGGCACACCCATCCCGTCCAGTGTTGTGCAGTGAATGCTTCGGGGAAAACAATTGTATCTGTGTCTTATGATGGCTCCATACGTGTATGGGACGGCAATGATGGATCACTGGTGTCTACACTGATGATGCAAGGAGGGACCAACCGTCCTCTCAACTGTGTGAGCTTCCATCCTGATGGACAGCTGGTGGTGGTGGGTGGGTGGGACTGTCATGTGAAGATCTGGGACACCTTCAACCAGAAGAGAGTGAAGGTAATGCGTGGGCACAAGACGTCAGTGCAAGCCTGTGCGTATGCGCCAACAGGGAGGCACATTGTGTCTGCATCTCTGGATGGGGAGGTGAAGCTGTGGTCAGTGAAGTCGGGCGGTGCCTTGGGCACCATCTCTGGCCATTGCCTTCCTGTGCGAGCAGTGGCCTTCAGCAGCGATGCGAGGCAGCTCTTCACTGCTTCCAAGGACCAGACTGTCAAGGTGTGGTCGGGCTCCTTGGGAACCCAGGTACTGAGCTGTGGTGAAGAGGAGTTTGGTGCAGCACACTGTGTCTCTGTGGCACCTGAAAGCTCTGCCTGTGACGGCTCTCTCTTGGTGGGCTACCACTCTGGCTATCTGAGGAGGTTTGACATGACATCCGGGGCACTGCTGCTGGAGAAGAAAGTCCACGATGCTGCAGTGACTGCCCTACACTGGTCTCCTCCTTTCCAGGACACCAAGGGTGTGTATTTAGCGACAGTATCTGTAGACAAGACCTGCCGAGTGTGGGATGTTTCCTCCGCCTTCTCTGCCAGCGTTGAACTGCAAGGACACTCTGAGGCCATTCGCTGTGTAGTGTGGACAAGCTCCGTTCTGGCCACAGGCTCAGAGGATCTCACCATCAAGCTGTGGCCGCACAAGACTGACCAATACAAGAAGGCTTTACAGAAGAAGGAAGGCTCAGATGGAAGGACTCTAGAGGCCGTTGCAACTCTACGTGGCCACAAGGGTCCTGTGACGTCCCTTGTATATGACCAAACACGGAGTATGCTCCTGTCTGCGAGCCAAGACCAGAGTATTATGCTGTGGGATGTACCACTCCGAGAGCTGTTGAGCACAATGCACTCCTGCCACAAGGACTGGGTCAACAGCCTTTCTCTGTCTGATCTCTCCCCTGACTACCTTCTCAGTGGTTCCAGCGACTTCACCCTCAAACTGTGGGACTTGAAGGAGAACTCAGAGAAGACTTGCTTCACTGGACACTCATCGGCTGTCAGCCGTGTGGACTTTGTTCAGGGGTGTGTGATCTCGGCTGCGGTGGATGGCACTGTGAAGGTATGGACACACAAGGGTGTTGAGGTGACCACTCTCCACTGTCACAAGAAACGTGTCAACTCTTGCATGCTGCACATCCCAGAAGCTGCCCATGATTCCAACGTCAGTTGGGCAGACATGATGGAAGAAACCGATGAACCATCCCCTAGCAAGAGGCGCATCCTGAAGGAGGTGTCGGTTGTAACGGCCAGTGACGATGGCACCGTGAGTATCTGGCGGCCATTTGTATCCCACAACATCTCTACCCTGATTGGTCACGCCCACGAGGTGACTGGTGTGGCAGTTAGTAAGGGAGGCCATGTGTTGTCTGGTTCAGAAGACAAGACACTGCGTGTTTGGTGTGCTCCCACCCACCCTTCCACTGCACCATCCACAAGTGACACGCACAATGGCCCGGTAACAGCTATGGATGTCAACCCATCCTCATCCCATGCTGTGACCGTTAGTAGAGATGGGACGGCCATTTTGTGGGAGGTGTCCCAGGGAGGGGAGGACCCTAGTTGTGTATTTGAGCCAGTGCACAAGTGGTCAGTTACAAAAGAAGAGCATGCTGTCGTGGACGTCAAGTTCCTTGCCAAGAAGCGCTTCGCCACGTGTACCAGTAACTTTGTGATTATCGTTTGGCAGATTGGGGCCTCTCGTCTACCCACTGTGGCTACCAGGCGTGCATTCAGGAAGGAGAAGGCTGCAGGGCTGGTCTTCAACAACAAGAAGTTGGCAGCCTTCACCCTCTCGGGGACTTTGCTCACTCTCAACCCCGACACTCTGTCTCAGGTCAGCTCTGTCAAATGCTGCTCGGACTGGATCATGGCAGCGGCTCCACTGTGTGATGGTGCACATATAGCTACCGTTAGTGTGGACCAGATGCTTGTTTTCTGTGAACCACCGAAGAGTTACACACCTAAGGCACACTTGTTTCGCAACAGAGCCAAGGGCAAAGATATTTGGCCGATGACTGTGTGTGTGTTGGAGTCTGACAGTGTCATGATCGGTGACAGTGAGGGCTTTGTCTCAGAATACCTCCCAAACGGCAGGTTCGTAATGCAGAAACGTCTTCATGGGCAGGCAATCACAGCCCTCCTTGCTTTGGGAGGAAACATGGTGGTGACAGCATCTGATGACAGCACAGTGAAGATTTGGCAATTGCCACAAGAGTCATCCACCAGAGTGGATGACCCGGCTGCCTGGAAACAATTGAGGCAGTTCTATTCCACCAGCCCTGTCACCTCCCTGTGCACTGTGAGTAAGGAGAACTTATTGTTCTTGGTTGGCAACAAGCTGGGCCAGGTCCACCTCCTGAGGATGTTACCATAGCAACGGCGCCAGAACTGTGTAGCAACATTTTGGAAAATTTAGAAGACACTATTGTTTTAGAGAGAGTGATTTTAGTGTACAAATTAATAGATGTATATAATTGATGTAGATTTGTATAGTGGACTACATTTGGTTAATTCATTTATCTTGACTAATTTGCTTAATTAGCAATAGGTTATGTAATTGATGTCTCAATGAGTCAGCTGATGTCCATGTGATGTCACCAGCGCAACAATGCAAGTGGGGGGAGAAGCGTGCTGTGTTGGGTGTTATTCATTGCACACCTTGCATGTGACTGTAGCATGTATTCAACATGTGACTAGCCACATGACAGTCATGTGATTAGTCACATGACAGTCATGTGATGGTCATGTGATACTGGTGTGCTCCCACATTAGTTCTCACATGGTAGGTTGCAGCTAGTGTGCTGGCTCGAGCCCACAGTGGTCCGTGTTGTTGCAAGCTGCTATATTTCTGTCAGACAGTTCCATAGCTACATCAGTGTGCTGACGTGTTGGACACTATCAAGAGAACCGTCTCAGTACATGCATGCCCCTCCCCATCCTCCCCCTCCCCCCTCCCACTCATGCCCTTCCCCTAGTGGTAGCGCCCACGTGGTCCCAACTGTCCTTGTGTTTGGCATTGCCACCTCTACGTCAGCCATCCATAACAGCCTAACACAGGCGGCGTCCTCTTCACTGAGCATCGAGCAGTTTGCAGCACAGTCACCCATAGGAATGCTCAACACCATTACAGAGGAGGTGAGTTGTTGGGAGTGAACTGAACCTGTTCGGCTCCTTACCAATCATGCCCCCCTTGTGACCAGGACCAGACGGCTGCTGGTAGGTCCGGTGGTCAAAGTGCTACTGTCCTTCCTTCAGGTGCTCCTTGATCCGTCCCTCCCCCTCTCCCTGGGCGGTGGGGCTCACCATTACCTTGTGCAGCACTTCCTCTGCTCCTCACTCTCCACCAGGGAGCTGCAGAGGGGACTGCAGGCAAGTGGAGGAACATACACGTACGCGCACACACACACACTACACTGTAGGATGGCTTCTAGGTATGTCACACACTATACCATTGTGCTCTAAGCACTGTTACACCCTCACCCCCTCACTCCTCACACACACACACCTACATACCTAACTCACACTGTACTACTCTAAACATCCTCACACTCACATCCTCACACCTGCACACTCTTCATACTACACACACCTCAGTTTGCCACAATGGAGCACTTCACTTGGCTGGCCTTGAGTGTGCTGTGTGTGAGTGAGGCTAAGTTCCCAGCGGCCGTCAAGCAGCTCAGCAATCACCACATGGACATGATCAGAGCACTCCCATCGTTTCAAAAGTGAGACCTTGTATTAGTCTAGTCTACTAGTGTTGTTTATTTGTTTATTTGTTTGTTTATTTGTGGGTATTGAGGTGTTTAGTCAGCATAAGGTGTGGAGCAGGACTATTGGGTACAAGATAGAAAAGTGTTTAGCAGTCAACACAATTTGTATTCAGTGTAGCACATTCCCTCCCCTCCCCTCCCCTCCCCTCCCCTCCTCTCCCCTCCCCTCCCTCCCCTCTCTCCCCATCAGGTATGTGGAGGCGCAGGATGCTGAGATGAGGCTGAGCCTATTGGAGGACAGTGCAGCGACCAAGGTGAGGGGCATCTTCTCCATCTAATGCTAGTGCCACCTTGTGTGTGTGTGTGTGTGTGTGTGTGTGTGTGTGTGTGTGTGTGTGTGTGTGTGTGTGTGTGTGTGCATGCGTACGCGCGTGTGTGTGTGTACGCATGTGTGTGTGTGTGTGTGTGTGTGTGTGTGTGTGTGTGTGTGTGTGTGTGTGAGTGTGCGTGTGTGTGTGTGTGTGGTTCATACTTCTCTGCACTCCCTACTTCCAGCGAGCCCTCTGTGATCTTGTCCAGAAGCTCAGAGAGTACCGAGCTAACCTGAAGCCGTTCCTTAAGGTCCTCCAGTGTCTGCTCCGCCCCCTACCTGAAGCTCCTCTTGGCCTTAAGGTGCACTGAACGGGAATGTGCTCTTGCTCATCCACAGCTGCCACCATGGCAGAGTGGGTCATTGTTTTTTGTTTCCTGTATCTTGCAGCTGTACCAGCTGTGTAGCCGTTGCCTTGGCGACAACATAACAGACAGTCCTGCCTTCCAGTCAGTATGGCTGTACATCAGGTGAGAGCACTACTCCACTGCTTTCTTGTTGGGAGAGAAAGGAGTGAATGGGTTGGAGGGAGTAGAGCTGCATTTTCCTTTGAGCAATTGCTACTGCCTTTAGGGTGCTGGGAGAGAGGGAGCTGACCAAGTGTCTTACTGAAGCAGTGCAGTGCGTGGAGGAGGAAGGACGCAAGATGGAGAGGTGCGAGGATGATCATAGTTTGTCAGAGTTATCACTTCCAGCTTGTTACTTGCCATTTGCTGCCACTGGTACGAGATGTTGTCTCCATGCCAGGTCTACTGCAGCCATGACCAATTTCTGTCAGAAAATGGTGTCCCTCTGTGATGATCTCAATGCAGTGAATGCCAAGGAGAGTGCCAGCCAGAGAGGTGACTAGCATGTGTAGTTGCATGCGTGTTATAGTGCTACTCTCCCTTCCCCTCCTCCTCCTCCCCTCCCTCTCCCTCTCCATCGTTCACAGCAGACAGTGGTGGTTTAGGAGAAACTAAATTGACTGAAGTGGCTACAACAAGTGAACGAAAGCTCCTTCTGGAGGAGGTGAGCATTGCCTTGTGTGAGGCCATTCATCTTCACCTCTTGTGTGTGTCTAACCCTGACGCTCCATCCTGTTTTGGCAGCATCTCAGGCAGAGGAACACGAGGAGCAAGCAGTCCTCTCTCTTCACCTCCCTCAGGAGTGACATCATGGAGTTCCTCTTGGACCTCTTCAAGTGAGACTATTGCAAACACTGATTGTGTGTCTCAGACTGTGTGCAGCTGATGCAAATCTTTATGGCTGTGTGTGTGTGTGTGTGTGTGTGTGTGTGTGTGTGTGTGTGTGTGTGTGTGTGTGTGTGTGTGTGTGTGTATCGCTTGTTTCTTCAGGACTCACCTCACTCCCCCGACAGCGCATGTATGTCATGAAATCTTTTTCTTTGACCAAGCGGCTTGGCTGAGACAGGTAAGCCCACACCCCTGAGTATGCATGCAATGCTGTCTAAACTCCTCTCCTCCTTCCCTCTTCCCCCTTTCCTCCCCTCCCCTCTCCTCCCCTCCCTCTGTCCACTAGCACCTCAACCCCTCCCCTCGTGTTGCTGTACAAACTGCTCTCAGCAGACCTCACACGTACCTTCCAGTGAGTTGTACTTCCATGCAGGTCTGTGTGTCTGGTGCTCCATCAGCTCACAACAGTTGATATACTTTAAGTACCCATACAGCACTATCTATTGTACACCTTTCCTTTGATGTATGGCTTCACCGTGCAATAAGTAGCCGTACAACACTGTAAGTAGCCGTACAGCACCGTAAGTAGCCGTACAGCACCGTAAGTAGCCATACAGCACCGTAAGTAGCCGTACAGCACCGTAAGTAGCCGTACAGCACCGTAAGTAGCCGTACAGCACCGTAAGTAGCCGTACAGCACCGTCAGTAGCCGTACAGCACTGTAAGTAGCCGTACAGCACCGTAAGTAGCCGTACAGCACCGTCAGTAGCCGTACAGCACTGTAAGTAGCCGTACAGCACCGTAAGTAGCCGTACAGCACCGTCAGTAGCCGTACAGCACTGTAAGTAGCCGTACAGCACCGTAAGTAGCCGTACAGCACCGTCAGTAGCCGTACAGCACTGTAAGTAGCCGTACAGCACCGTAAGTAGCCGTACAGCACTGTAACTGTGTGTGAGTGCATGTATTCCAGTGCATGTAGTCTGCTGCCCTCTGACCACACCCCCAGTCATGTGACCGGGTGGATCCAGATCGGCCATTGGGTAGGAACCTCCCCGACATCACTGTGGCCTACCATCTCCACCTGGAGTGTGGGAGACTGATCAACCTTTACGATTGGATGCAGGTGAGTGCATAGGAACACAGCCTCACCTTCACCCTCCCACCTCACCACTCTTTACTACACATCACTATACATCACTGCACATTAGTGTGTGTGTCACCCTTCATTGTTGGCACCCAACCATTCCCTTGTCACTGTCACTGTCCTGTGCTCTGCTCTGTACAGGCATTCATTGCTGTTGTTGCTCCCGAGCACAGCACTTCTGACGGCAAGGAAGTGGACAAGGTGTTGTAGTATCCATCCCTACACCACAGCACACCTCACATCTTGCACGCTACAACACACACTACACTCCACTTGCCCGATATGGTTAGTACATCTTACACCTCACACTATACTAAACCTCACACTGCCTACCATGTGCACACCACACCACACTACACTACACCACACTACACCACACCACACCACACTACACCACACTACACCACACCACACTACACTAGTCTCGTCCCCAGACCCTTCCTGCGCTCGCTCACACATGCTCTGAAAGGTTCTGGGAACGAGACTAACACCACACCACTCCTTCCAAAGAGTCCTCCCCTAAGTATCCCTTGACAGCACATCAGTGACCGTTTCATGCAAGCAGTGGCAGAGCTACAGTTCCTCGGGTTTGTCCAACAGTCAAAGCGCAAAACAGACCATGTACAGCGAATGACATGGGGTGCATGTTGACAGCGAATGACTTGAGGTGCATGTTGACATTGAATGACATGGGGTGCATGTTGACAATGAATGACGTGGGGGGCATGTTGACAATGAATGACGTGGGGTGCATGTTGACAATGAATGACGTGGGGTGCATGTTGCATGACAATGAATGACGTGGGGTGCATGTTGCATGACAATGAATGACGTGGGGTGCATGTTGCATGACAATGAATGACGTGGAGTGCGTGTTCACACTGCGCAATGAATTCTACGTACGCATGCCAGTAAATGGCTATCGGCGAGGAGAGCTAGTTGCGCAATGAAAAATGTCCGATCGAAAGAGGTCGGCCGAGTTAGGCCGTCAACAACCTGCCAAAAAGAGGCCGGACAAGAGTTTCCGCGACCAGGAGCTGGTCTGGGCCAAAGTGAGTGGTTTCTTTCACTGGCCGGGACAGGCTGTGGACCCCACACAGAGTTGTCTGGTCCCGAGGAAACTGCGCAAGCCACCGAGACCGGGCATGTTCATGGTCAAGTTCTTTGGATCATACGATTAGTAAGACCATGAGTTGTGCACAGACTGTGACCTGATGTCATTTATCGTACAATAATGTTTGTTTGCACATGTGTGTGGTGTAGTATTTGTTCCAGCATCAAGGGATGCACACATGCACATGCACATGTGTTTTGAGCGTGTTATGTGTTGATGGCCATTTTGCTATGGTCTTTCACAGCCACTGGGTTAGTAAGTCGGCTATTGAACCATACGATAAAGGGTTTGCCAAGAGGTTTCACAATAGAAGCAAGAGCAAGGTGTTCCTGGTGAGTGTACACGTGGGTGACTGCAACACACATCCAGTACACATTGTTGCGCACACAACAGATCCACAACTCCTTACACTTGTACTGTACATGCTACAGTACATCCACAGTCATGTGCATCCACTCACACTCTTGGCTGTATGCACTCCTGTCATGAGGTGTGTGCTGTACGTACGTACAGGTGGCACTGCAGGAGGCTAAGGAGTATGCTGCATCAGGTAAACTCCCAGAGGGCTTCTTTGACACTGTTCCTGAAAGTGACTCTCAGAGTGACAACCCCAGCGGCAATGAGGAGGGTAGCAGTGATTCTGAGGAAGTGGGTCTGCTTGACAGCCTTGACTCCAGCACAGGAAGTGGACATGGACAGCATTTGGAAGGGTTCGAGAGTGAAGAAGGGGAGGGAGACAGCAGGTCAGAGGGCAGTGTTGAGTGCCCTGCATGGACCAATGAGGTGGAGAGGAGTCTTTCCATCATGGAACAGGACAACGGCTGGCAGGAAGTCCTTGCCTCCATAGACATGGAGGAGGATGAACACAGACGGGTATGCTGTACACATGGATCGAGAGTGTTGTAGAGCTGCACACTATACTGCATGTGTGAGGGCCCCTTGTGTATTGGGTCCCCTGAGTGCCTCCACTGGCTGGCTGGTAAAATGTACTTTCTTCACTAAAGTGTCTCACTTTCCTGCCTCTCTTGTTCCCCACCCTGTTAGCTTGCTCAGCAGAGGTGCCTCAGTGCAATGCGGCTGGTCGGGCTCGCTCCACCTGCACCATACTTGGGGGAAGTCCCAGACATTGGTTTAATATTAAATACTCGTAAATAATTGCCAAACACTGTACAACACTGACATGATGGACACTGGTGACATGTGAGGACTGAACATATATTATACAGCAATCCACTTACTCTCGTTGAGTGCCTATTTACATGTTACTGTCAAATGATGCGTTGTCTCTGCTCTCCTATGTATATCCTGTTTGTCTCTCTATGTGCAATGCTTGGGGTAGGGGTGATTACTTGAACTCATGCTGCGACATGGAGACCATCATCTCCTTGGTGGGGAGGGGCTTGTTGTAGCCGTCTTTACCGGCGAGCCAGTAGGTGGTCATTGTTCCTTTACCCTGGACACATTACAGGCACAGACAGACAAAAATGTCAGTGTGAGTGGTGGGCACAACAGTATGCCACTGCTGCTTTAGAGAAGACCACCTAACTCACTGCATCACACACACAAGCACACCTTGACCTCCCTTTGCCCTCGGCAATCGAGGTGGTAGCCACCGAGCCTTTTCAAGATTTCTGCTGTGTTCTCACTCATGTGGATGCGCAGTGCTGCACAGGGGATGGTACCAGAAGTGAACCACTTCCAAACACCTCCAACACTTTACATATGTGTTATTATGCTTCTTATCTCCTGATGCACAGCGTACCCAATCCACCAGACTCCATCCTGGAGGCAGTGTTGACTGTGTCCCCAAAGAGACAATAGCGAGGCATCTTAAGACCCACTACACCCGCCACACATGGACCTGCCAACAGAGAGCACACACACACACAGATTGATGAAACACCCATATGTACACATTGACACATGGACACACACACACACACACACAGAGACAACACCTGAGTGCATTCCAATGCGGAGTTGGAGCTGCTGCTCCGGAAGATGGCGAATTGTGAAGGTGGTCATGGCAGAGAGAAGGTGCAAAGACATGGTGGCAATCTCCCCAGCATGGAGGTCCCCATTGCGCTGCGGCAGGCCAGATACAACCATGTCTACAGAAAGGACAACAAACCAACACAAGTAGAACTGAGTCTGGGAAGGAAAGCATGACTGAGAATGGCAAACTGACAGGCATCGCCGATGGTCTCCACTTTGTACACGTCAAAGTGGTCTATAATGCTGTCAAAGCAAGTGTAGAGGTCGTTGAGCAGGTCCACCACCTGGAACGGGGTGCTGACACCGGCAATCTTGGTGAAGCCAACAATGTCACTGAAGTAGATGGTGACACAGTCAAACGATTCAGCTGCAATGTGCTCCCCTTGTTTCAGCTGCTCAGCAATCTGCTTTGGCAACATACCTTTGGTGGGGGTGGGGTGGGGGTGAGGAACCATGAGTGACTAACACAACTGCACACCCCAGCACATCACTACTAGTGGCAGGTTGGGTCAGAGCTTACGGCAAACAAGGTCTTCGGTTTTCTGCTTCTCTGCTGCAAGTTCGGCTGTCCTCTCAGCCACGATGCCCTCCAAGTTGGTGGAGTATTGTTCCAACTGTGTAGTGTATGTGAGGGTGTGTGGAGGGGAGGGCATTCATTTGTACTCTAGCACAACAACCAGTGGGTGTTGTACAAACCCAGTACACAGTTTCTATTCTCTCTGTGGGCATACCATGGAGACCAAGTTGTCCATCAGGTCCCCCTTCTTTGGGCTTAGTGTGTTGAACTCCTTCAGTACAACACTGAAGGAAGGCCGCTCAGCAGGGTCTTCGGCCCAACAAGAAGTGATAAGCTGCATTTGTAGATGTGTGTGTGTGTGTGCATGTGTGCATGTGTGTGTGTGTGTGTGTGTGTGTGTGTGTGTGTGTGTGTGTGTGTGTGTGTGTGTGTGTGTGTGTGTGTGTGTGTGTGTGTGTGTGTGATGAGTGACACTGCTAATTATGTACAGCACTGACTGCAGTAGAAGGCATAGGCTATAAATGTACCCTCTGCAGAGACTTGTTAGTATCTTCAGGCAACTCAGGACGCATGAACTTTGTGTCAGAGGTAACGTCTGAGCTGCTGGCCCAAGCCTGGCATATAGAAAAACACAGGTAGGATAAGTGGTATGTTGACCATACATAGTGAGGTACTGGTCCCTGTGCATATAGCTGGCACCTGTGGGAGTTGTGAGGAGATGTTCTTGACTCCTGCCACAGCCCTGAGGATGTCAGCAACATCAAGGTAGTCCATGAGGTCTGAGAAGGGCATGTCGTGTGTCAGCATCTCCACCATGATCAGCGCCAAGCTGTACATGTCCCCCTCCAGCGACCCTGCACCGACGTGGTCCAAGTGGCTGACACCAGTCCTCAGGAGTTCAGGGGCAGTCCACAACAGCTGACTGGAAGGGAGGGAGAGGGAGAGGGAGAAGGGAGAGGGGAAAGGAAGAGGAAGAGGGAGAGGGAAAAGGGAGAGAGAGAGGGAGAGGGAGAGGGGAAAGGGAGAGAGAGAGGGGAAAGGGAGAGGGAGGGGGAAATGGAGAGAGAGAGGGGAAAGGGAGAGGGAGAGGGAGAGGGAGAGGGAGAGGGAGAGGGAGAGGGAGAGGGAGAGGGAGAGGGAGAGGGAGAGGTTGTAACATGCATACTCCTGCCTTAAATGTCAGTTGTGCACCAAGCATGAGGGGTACGCAGGGTGTGCGTGCCACCATGTCTGTTTCCACATACGTCAGTTGACTGTTGTCTGGCATGGCCTCAACGACACTCTCATCCAGGAAGCCTGCATTGCTGTTGAAGACAGGCACGCCCAGTTGGTTGGCTTTGAACTGGAATAGGCCAAAGTCAGTCAGTTTGAGTGTCCAACGGTTGTCCACCACACAGTTGGAGGACTTGAGGCGGCCATGGGATTTGATAGGGCTGGTTGACAGATAGACCATACCACGACAAATGTCCTGAAAACAAGAGAATACAGGGTGAGTGCTCTTTGTGAACAGTGACCACATATTAAACCATCAGACTTCACAAACTGGGAGACAAGAGAAGTAGTGAGAGAACCTTTAGGAGGGAGTACTTGAAGTTCCAGTCTATCTTGACTGACTCGTTGGTGAGCAGGTCATCGAGGCTGCCTTTGGGGGCCAGCTCCATGAGGATAGCCACATTGGGGTGCTCCACACAGCAACCAACGAAATTAGCAATGTTGGGATGTCTGAGGTCCCTCATCGCCTTGACCTCAAGGCGGATGACCATGTTGGTTGAAACAGACTCCTTCTCTAGCCCCTTCAGGACTACATCAATGCCATTCCACTTGCCCACGTTCCTCACAATGTCTCTGCAGAGGTAGGTATACAGGTGGAGTTACGTATGCTGGAGCCACAACACACACACACACACACACACACACACACACACACACACACACACACACACACACACACACACACACACACACACACACACACGCACACAGAGACACACAGAGAGAGACCGGTAAGCACTATACAAAAAGCAATTTGTTTCATGCACGCACTTCTTCTTCATCTGATCATCTGCCAGAGAGACCATGCTACGGAAGGCCACACTGCTCTGCGCTGCCCCTCCAGATGAATTCAGCGTCACATCATTGTAATCAATGATCCAATCATTGCTGGCTAGTTCAGCTCGGAACCTCATCCTGCAGGATGGAGTGGGCGGGGAAGGGGTGAGGGGTGGGAGGGGTGGATGAGACACAACACCACAACGCTAACAGGACCCCCTCCCCACATGTTGTATCGCTCACCGTTTGTAGTACCACCTCCCAAAGAGCACTAGCAATGTGACTACCACAATGAGCAGTAGGACGAGAGGGATGATGACAGCCGGGAGGGGCAGTTCACAGTTGGCACCGGCCCAAGCTACGTCACAAGTTTTACATGTTCCACTGCCACCAGGCCCTACATGGGTAACACACACAGCACAGGAAGAACAATTGCACCAAATGACATACAGTACACACACACACACACACACACACACACACACACACACACACACACACACCTGTGCCCATAATCAACGGATGGTGGCTCACCTTCATCACACACTCCATTCAGGCAAGAGCACTGTGCCTGACAGTTGCTGCCAAAGTAGCCCGGTTGGCAGACCAGACAGGACCCCGCTCCTCCAGGACCAGAGTCACACACACCACTCTCGCACGTACACATGCTGTCACAGTCCCTCCCGTGGTAGCCCTCCCAGCAGGCATCGCAGTGACCATCACCAGTGATGCCTTCACTGCAGTTTCCGTGAGCCGTGTCACAAGTGCACTGAGCATCACAGTCAACTCCATAGTAGCCTGGGTCACATTCGCTGCAGGTCCCTGTGCCCGTCTGCCCCTCGATGCAGATGCCATGTTGACAGGAGCAGGGCTGCGAGCAGTCACGAGACCAGTACCCAGGGTTGCAGGTGCAGGAGTCAGGGAAGGTGCATCGTCCGTGGGCAGGATCACAACCATAGCTACAGGACACGAGTGGTGCAATGCAGGTATACACCGAGCCTGTGCATGTCAGTGTGTGGGTTAAGGAGTGGGCGACTTACGTGAGGCAGAGTGCAGTGCCACAGTCATCAGCACTCCAACCAGCGTCACACAAACAGTTGTCAGGGGTCAAGCAGTAACCATTCTTGCACTCGGGGTTGCATAGCACTTTGGAGCAATTGTTGAGGCCATAGCCATACTCTGTGGAGTTCTCCTTCAAGTGGCACTCACACGTGTCCTCTGCCACGCACGTCCCTTGGTTGTAGTAAAACACACTATCGTTGGAGAGAACACCACCTCCACAGCCCTCAGCGCATGCGTAGGGGGACAGCACAGTGAAGTTCAGGTCCTCCACCTGGCCAGTGTTGATTACCACAGCCTGGAACCTGCACACACACACACAGACAGACATCCACATCCTTAGCAAGTCACAGTGGTACATCATTATAATATGTACTTTCAAGTGATACACACACACACACACACACACACACACACACACACACACACACGCACGCGCACGCGCACGCACACACACACACACACACACACACACACACGCACACACACACACACACACACCTCCTTATGTTGGTGTAGTTTCCTGCAGCAAACTCCACTATGGCTGGTATGTACAGGGTGTTGCTTAGCTTCCTATCATTGACATACATCTCTGAGATGGTGGTGAGGTTCTCATCTGCCACCAGCTGGCCCAGGTAGTAGATGGCCTGAGCCAGGAGGGAGGGGGAGGGGGGAGGGGGAGGGAGGGAAGGGGAGTGGAGTGAGTTTGACTCTACGACAGGAGTTGCAGTAGCAATTCTCTTCCACATTACATGTGTGCACTCTACCTCATTGTCATTGTCAGGGTACTCCTTGGTAGGCACAAGGTTCCACACAGCCAACTCACAACCTGCTCTGTTTCCAACACTATTTAAGGCAACCAGGCCAGAGCCTCCCACAAACCTAGCCTGTGTGGAGGGGGGGAGGAATAAAAGAACAACGCATAGTAATCGTACCAGCTCATCCCCACCCCCACAAACACAGCGTCGGTTTGGCCTGTAGCATACCTTCCTAAGCTCCAGATTCAGTTTTTCCCCGTGGATGGTCTCGTTCCTCTTTAAGATGTTGGCGATTCCATGGAAGATGGTAATGAGGGCATCGTGGGCGAGTGAGCTATCCACATACACTGGAGGGGTCATTGCAAACTGATGTGTGTACGTCTCATAAGGGTCGCGACGGACGTAGTAGTAGAAGAGGGTCTCGGCCCAGTAGCCAGTGTCCAGGCTCTGGAGGTACTGTGGTAGGACTACTATGAGGCCTCTCATTGCGTCAGTGCAGGACATCCCCAAAGAGCCTGTGCAAAACGTGGCTTGGTTCTTGAAGGGTAGGGCCAACCCGGGTTGGCCGTTCACCACCCACTGGTAGCTGTCAGAGCAGGCAAAGCCTAGCCTGCACACACACACACACACACACACACAAACACACACAGAGAGAGAGAGAGAGAGACCATGTAGAGAGAGATAGGACAACACTAGCAAGTTACGTATGAACACAACTACTGCAAGTGTACACTCAGTAGCCCCACCTCATTGCTTCATGAAGTGCATAGTAGAGTGTGACATCATCCAACAGAACAACAATGATCTTTGTCCCTGAGCTCTTGATCCTCTCTGCCACCCTGTCCAGAGGAGTCAGCCCTGTGAAGTCGCTGCTGCTGGTTGCAGCGGGCACCACTACCTCCGTGACCACCTCAATCTGGTTGGCAGCCATCCCATTGTAGAAGGCAGCAGGCACAGGGGCACTGGAGCTACGCATCACCAACTGCAGACAGGGCAAACAGCAAGCAACTAAAGGCAAGTGCAGTTGTGTGCATGTGTGTGTGTGTGTGGTGTGTGTGCACGCACCACTTTAGTCATGAAAAGGCGTTGGAAGAACTGTCCCATGGTGAAAAACTGTGCCTCTTGGTTGGAATTCACCCGGCTAAAGTACTCGTGTCTATCCTGCAAGTAAAAAAACACAGCACATTGCACTGGAAGGTCCACGAGACACTATGCGCACTCAGTAGGAGAGGTACACGCGCACACACACACACACACCTTCAGGGCCAGCTCATCGTTGCTGGCCAGATACCCAACCAGTGGCATCTTGTCCAGCTGAGACACGGTGCTCAGTTCAATAGTGGACTCTTCGTCATAAGACCCCACAATGGCAGAGTAGCTGCGTTGGCTGATGTCCGCATTGGTCATACGGATCTCATTATAGAAGCTGAGAGCATCAGTAGGACCACCACTGGTGGCAATAAAGGTCTTGCCCACCAGTTTACGCCCTGAGCCTATGTTGGGCAGGGAGGGCAGTGAACAACGAGTGCAATTATAGCAGTCCTAATGTGTGTGTGTGTGTGTGTGTGTGTGTGTGTGTGTGTGTGTGTGTGTGTGTGTGTGTGTGTGTGTGTGTGTGTGTGTGTGTGTGTGTGTGTGTGTGTGTGTGTGTGTGTGTGTGTGTGTGCATGTGGTGTGTCTGCAGCTAGACCTGAGAAGTCAAATCCCACTTCGTCATCCCAGTGACCATCGTTAATCAGATCTGCTGCACCCAAAAAGAAGCCAGTGTACATTGTAAGACCAAAGACTTTGCTAAAGCCAGCAATATGGATTTCCCCTGTGGAGGATTGCAAGAAAAACACCCATTAAAGAAAATGCTGCTAAAAGTCATTAACACACAATGTCTCCTTACATACATACACACACTCACTCACACACACACACACACACACACACACACACACACACACACACACACACACACACACACACACACACACACACACACACACACACACACACACACACAGGTATAGCACACTAGCTCACCTGTGACATTGAATGTGGGTGTCCATGGTGTGTACAAGGTTGTGCTGGTGAGGTTGGTTGTCACGGAGAACCGAATCATAATGTTCTGGCCCAGCTGGCAGACAGACCCAGGGAAGATACCAACACCACTTGAGAGTTTGAAGGCACTGTCACTGGAGAGGCAGGTGGCAGGAGGGTCAATCTCTGGCACCACCTCCAAGTAGGCATCAGGGCCATCTGTGACAACCCTCCCACTGGCATCCAGGACTTCCACTTTGAGGTCCTTCTTAAATGGGAGGTTGGCGTCAACCACCATCATCTCAAACCCATCCAGCACACCCTCAGAGAAGTCCAACTGGACACCAGTGGAAGCTGGGGGAGGGAGAGGGGGGGGGGGGGGGAGTTGTAGCAGCATCAAGGCAGGCACAGTGTATACAGTGAACTGTGTCATTCCCTTACTGACCAAGGACATCAAACCCGTTGCTCACGGCAACAGCAGGAGAGTGGGTAGCTGACAGGTTGAGCTGGTTAAAGTACCACGCAACAGGGAACTCCAAAACATCTTGGTAATGGAAGGGGACTCTAACCCAGGGCCAATAGGGCTGTGTCTGTGTTATGTTTAGGTGTACATCAGAGCCCACAGTCAGTATGCGCACGTCCTCAAATGTGGCCATTCCAGAAATGCAGCGCTTGCGGATCCTCAGGTCCTCCTTTGCGTTGGTGGTCACGTCCTTGCCACCCAGCAGATAGCTGGAGGACACCAGTGTCTGGAAGTGAAAGGAGTAGCCAGGTTCAACGAGACTAGCATAGACCTTGCTGTCGAAAGAGATGGTCAGGTCCACGTGCAGCTGAGAGTGACGTCCAACAGTCAGTGCGCTGTAGCCTGTTGGAGAGCTGGAATCCTCCATCATTGTCTGGACCACCACTGTCTGAGGCTCATTGACATACACATCATTAAAGTTGGTTGGCTGTACAATCTCCAGTTTGGCTCCTTCTGGATGGACGGTGATGGGGTTGGAAGTCACGTTAATCATGATACCATTGTACTCGGCAGTGAACAGGACTTGTCGGCGAACTCCGTCACTCGGCATGGTGTGGAGCAAATGCTCAAAGCGTGCCACTCCATCATAAGTGACATTCTGTGTGTACCCCAGAGGGTAGGATGTGTTGGAGAGACAGACGATGCGTTCGTCGTCATAGTAGATAGGTGGCCAGAAGGAGTAGTGCCTTTTACTTCTCCTGCACAAGGTGCCAGTGTAGGAGTCTGGGCCGCCGCCCTCTGCAATGGTAGTTGCCGTGACGACTATGTTGTCATTGATGAGGTGGCCTGAGTCATTCTTGAGGAGGACCATGTAAGGAAGTAGGGCCTCCTCGTTCGCAGGTGACGTGTATATCATGTCTACTGGGTCAGTGGGCTCCACAGCAGGCGGGCTATAGTCAGGGTGCATCTCCAAGTAGGCTCCATTGCAGGAAGGGAACATTTCTACAGCAAAGGACAGGTTGCAGTGCTGTGAGCACAGCTGCATGTGCTCAGGGAATGTGAGACTGCAAACGTACCCAAGCAGCAGCACACTGCGAGCACTGCTGCAAGCAGACGCCCTATCCATTGCATTTCCACTCAGCAAAGCAGAACACGCCACTGCTATCTGCTGCACTTTGGTCGTGTCGGCCAAAGTAAGAATTGCCTCCAATCCGCCAGGAGCTCCATAGCAACTCGCCGATACCCAATGAGGGACCCAATGAAAGGTCCAAGCCTGAACTTTCATTGTTTGAATTGCCCGCCACTGTTGAGGAGACCAACTTCGAAGCGGCAATGAGGAAAACCCATTAATTAGTAAGAAAGGCGTTAGTAAGGAATATAAATACCGACGGCGGTTCGGAGAAGGTTCAGGCTTTGGCACTCAGAGCTTTGGAACAGTTCATTATAAGTAAGAAATATTGGACGGGGCAGGAAGCATGTTTCCCTTGTACTGATTACTTGTAAGTGATATTGTAACTGAATAAACATTAACCATCATGTGTCCCGGTCTAATTCACGCTCACTCTACAATGATAGTAGGCATTATTTGGAGTTCCCGTCAAAATGGCTTCTTCCTATGTGTATTCCAGGTCGCATTCAAAGAATGGGAAAGAGGGAAGATATAGACAGAGAAGTGTACCAGTGGGCAGTATCCCAGAAAGAACTGGGGGTAGTGCTTTCCCCCATTGACATTAGGCAGAAGGCATATGAGATTGGGCAGAAGTATGGAGGTGGCTTCAAGGCATCCCAGAACTGGTACGCTAACTGGAAGAAACGCATGAGTTATGAGCAGTCTGGCGAAGAAGAGTTGGGAAAGAACCGCAAGCGGGCTTACACCGCAGCCTTCAAGCTCCAAGCAGTACAGAAGGCAGCAGAAATGGAGTCAGCCAGCCAAGCTGCACTTGCCCTGAGCGTATCTCGTCGGTGCCTTCAGCGCTGGCGAAAGGAGATTGACATCATTGCTACAGTGGCAGAGGAGGCTGGAACAGCAGTGTATCGACGTCCAGGGCAGGGGAGGAAGGTCAGTGATGCCAATCTGGACAGAATCCTCTTGGAGTGGATTAGCTCCTGTTGGGCACAGGGCATCAGCTTGACCTCCACCTTGATCAGGGACAAGGCATTGGAGCTGCGTTCCGATCCGTCCTTCAAAGCATCATTAGGCTGGTATGTCAAGTTTTCACGGCGATATAGCTTAGACCTCAAGGGACAAACGTATGACAGATCAGCAGAGAAGAATGACTTGGAATTGAAGCTGCGAATCCTTCCGAATGATTTAGCAGGGGATGGAGTAATTACATCGTCGTTGTTGTCTTCAGCTTCAGAAGCAAAGAAGCCACGAAACACATCCTATCTGGATGATGCCGTGAACCGCCAGGGGTGGACTGAGCACTATGACAGGGTGCTTCTGAACTGGGTGGTGTCACGTATCCAGGGAGGTGAGAAGGTGCAGCGTAAGCTATTGCGTGACAAGGCTCTGGAACTCTGCAGCTCTCCAAGCTTCAAAGCAGCTCCAGGCTGGCTGAACTCGTGGGTGGAGAAGCACCAGCTTTACAACATCTGTGGTCCCCCCAGCGAGCTGTTTGACGATGAGCTGGCAATGGAGAGCTACCAGTCGCACTCCCACTTCTCTCCCCTTGCCCTCCATTCATCGTTCCCAAACATGTCTGTGAGTGGAAAGGTTCCTAGTGGCAGTGGTAGTACTGAGGTGCCAGAGCACTTCCAGAAGTCCAGCGGCTCCTTAGGGTTCCTCCCTTTGGAGTCCCTGAGGCTACCGCAGTCACTGTCCCAGCCTCTCACGGCTGAGCTGGTAGCCACCCTGTCCACTGCCCATACCAGCACGGACCCCACAGCTGACATGGCATCTGATGCAGACCTGCTAACTCTGACCACAGAGGTCGTTGAGGTGGTGTCGGAGGAGGTGGTGATGGATGAGGGTATCTTGGAGCTTGACGGTCACCATGCATGTGCACATGGCAGCAGTGAGACCAAGGGGAAGCATAGCCAACGGTGTGTGTGTGTGTGTGTGTGTGCGTGCGTGTGTGTGTGTGTGTGTGTGTGTGTGTGTGTGTGTGTGTGAGAGGTGGTTCACAACCAGCCTCAATGGGGTGTGTGAAGCATTGTGACCCCGCCCTACAACCCTTCATGGAATGGTGTGTGTGCATGTAAGTGATCATGTGCTTACAATGCTGACCATCTCTTGTATTTCATGTACACCAGCATTAGCAGTGCATGTTCCTTCCTGTGTGTGTGCAGGCCGTACGTCTCTGCGGATCACTTTGCAGTCAGACACTCAGTGACGGTGGACGATGAAGGCTCACAGGAGCACCTGTTGCATCACACTCAGCTACCACACGAGAACCCGACAGATTTGTACTGCGAAGAGGTCACCCTATCCACTTCATCAGAACAGTCAATTTCATCCACCATTTAATTAGCTACCTGTGTGTACACTGACAGCCACCATTTAATTGACAGTGACACTGACAGTTTATTACATGTTGTATGGGGCATCATTCAATATATCAATAATTCATACATCAGCCATCCACAGCAACAAATAATGACTGTCAATGAACCAAGTCAACCGTCCTCATGCAGATGATGTGGACACTCGACCCCCGCTGGATAGGCGCCTCCTCCTCATAATTTCCAGCTTCTTCTCTCGTGCTTCCTTTGCTCTTTGGGCCAATAGCTTTGCGTATGCTTTAGCATCTTCACGACTCTTCTGCCCCCAGGCGGCTACCTGGGCCCGTCTAGTTCTCTTGCGTTGGAGCACGACTGGTGTGAGGAGACGCTGAATCTTTGGTGCTTTGTACTGCGGCTTGGTCTTCCCTTCCTTGATGGGCAGTGCCCTGCGAATGACATACTGACGTACATCATCCTCCTTGCTAAGATTGAACATTTTTCTGATCTTTCCCACGCGCTTTGGCCCCAGTCTGGAAGGGATAGGGCTGTCAGTGAGACCTGGAATGTCACTGTCTCCCTTTTTGATGATGATCAGACTGAGCACAGCGAGGTTGGAGTCCACAATGCAACCACGGACACTCTTGCGTCTCCTCTCACCCTTTCGCCGTGGCCTGTAGCACGAGTGGCCTTTAGAGAGGAGCAGCTGCACACGTCCATTTGTCAACACACCCTGCTTCATGGGGAAGCCTTGCTTGTCGTTCCCACCAGTGATGCGAAACACATAGCCCTGTGGAGCAGAAGAGGAGAGGCGAGTGCAACAGCCTTCTCCACGCGACACACATACAAAACACATTATATCCCGGAACAGAGCATGCCTCTCCCCATGATTCACATGACAAGCAAATCACCTTCCATTCCTCCCCAAGGTGGTCGCCTGATATTTCGGTAGATATTCTCTTTTCGTAAAACGGACGCCTGCAAAACAGAGAACAGAACTAATAGCCTGCACGTGTTACCGGACTTTACGTTTGTCCACCCAACAGTTCCACTCACAGCTTCAGTTCGTCGTCTATTTCGATGAGTTTCTGCTGCCCCGTTGCAGGATATGCAACGTTCAGCTGTAGTAAGGTAAACGAACACAATAACTCTCTGCTTTGGTATTCTCAAACTCATAGATAATACTACAGTGAATTCAGATCAGCTGGATGTAGTCGCGCTATTCCTCCTTACCTTCATCTTGCCTAGAGCGCACACGTGCAAGGACCCACCCACTTCTTGCGTAACAATTAGTTAGGCGGGAAATTTAAACTCACCCCCGGCCCCTCGCCCTCCGGGAGACTCCACGGCATGTGCATGTGATGGCTTGCCTTTGCTTCGTTCCACATGTCACGCACATGATAACTACCAGCTGCTGTGTTTAATACAACTACTGTACATGTAATCAAAAGAAGATTGGCATGCACTAGTAAGCAATGTAGCCAATTAAAAATAGATCCGAGTTAACTAAAGTTGATGACATTTGGATTCAGGAGGCCAGTCCATAACTACATCACTTACATCAAGGGCCAAGATGTCCACTTCTTGTCCAAGAAAGGAACGTAAGTTGGGCGTAGTGCGACCAAAATCTCCATGCACAAATTCCTTAATGTATGTGCCTGCCTGTGTGTTCAGGTGCAACTTGAAGTGGTGGTCATCCACGCGCTCACAACGCATACTGTACACCACCTTGTCTCTTGTAGCCAAAGACCGCCGGTGCAGCACACGCACAGGGGTCTTCTGATGCACAACCACATCTTTATGATCCTCCAGAGCACGCAGTGCATCTGTTGAAATGCATTCAGGACACCAAATTAATGCACAGTATTCCTTAGTTTTGTGCTCTTCACCCTCCTTCAGAAGGGCAAATTCACTTTTGCTCACTGTCTGCAATTGATGAACACTAACTATCCCTTCATTGGAAGAGTTTATACTCTCTTCAATCTCTTTCAGCCTCTCAACAGACACTGAAGGGTTCCTGGGATTCAGAAGGGTAAGAACAAAAGGGCGGCCACGTCCGAGCATGCGAACATCTGCATCCTCCCTACCAGAGGAGGACAGCTTCATCTCAGTTGAGTGGTACTCCTGGAGCAGAGGCTCTCCAATCAGCTCCTGTACAGAGGTCTCCATCTTCTTCTCACCATCAACAACCCAGGGGGTTTGGCTGAGGCGTCGGGAGAACTTACAGTAGCGACCACCGACAAGGACAGGTTCGTGGCTGCAGGCGATGCTTGTGCAACTCATTGCAGTGTCCACCCCTGGTGGTGGCCACAGGTGGTGGTTCTGGTAGTCTTCTTCTTCCATCACACCTAGTGCTTTCTGTATGGCTGTGAGACTCATTCGAGTGACCTTGGTACCTTTAGGTTTAGCTACCTCGAAGCACTTTGGGTAGAGTTTCATCATAAAGTTGCACTCGCTTTCTGTCTCAGGGTGGACAAACTCCAGGGCAATACTGAAAGGAGACTGAGAGTCAAGAGTGAGACCATTGATACCGAGAAGTTTGTCTGCCAGTGCTGTTCTCAAAATGTCCTTCACCTGCACATTTGACACCGGCAGGCTGTGATGCAGTGCGATTGCACGCTGTCGAACCAACACTGAAGGAGGAAGCACAATGGAGAGGGTGTACGTGTTCACCTTGTATTGGGACTGCTGGAGCTCGTCTGCAATCCTGTGAGCAAGTTCAGTGATGGCCACACTGGTGTTGGCGCCAAGACAGAGACTGCAGAGTAGCTGCCTCGAGCACTTTGAGGATGACTCTGCCTGCTCTGTGTCTACACCATCTTCAGTGGAAAGTGGAGTAGCTGCAGTGATCGTGTGGGAGAATGGAGGAATATACAGTATGGTGCATTGTGCTGAAGCTAGCTAGCTATACCAAGGCCAAGAAGGGGCAGCAGCAGAGGCTGCACCCCCATCACCACCAAGTGGTTAAAATTAAAACAGTATACTTTAAGTGACTGAGTGAAATACATGAACTGAAGGCCACTACTGTGCGCATATACACGCACACAGTGCTGGTCATGATGTCTAGCATCGTGTTATAAAATAAGGGAGTCTTACTGCAAAGAGCAAGTCCCTACTTAATCAACAGCACACGCACACGCACACGCACACACTGCATTCATACAACTGCAGATGGCTCACTTTGCTTCCCGCTGTCACAGGGAGAGATACACTCTTGACATCGCTGACATAGGAAGAACGTCTGCTCGTACGCATGTACAGCTTCCTTGACAGCGGCGGCCATTTTTCAGAATTAAATGGCGGGCATAGATGACGTGTACACCTCGATGTACACTGGTTGCGCGTGCATTTGAATATCATATCTGAATGCTCCATTGCTGGTCAACTGTGCGCACTCATCATCCACAGATATACGTACACTTGGTGAAATTGCAAGTGAGACACTTATCAGACGCTGTCCAATGAGAAGTCATTTGCTAGGTTTGGTGCTCGGAATTACTTAATGTTTCATGCTTTGCCTGCAGTGTCTGATGAACACGAAGAGGGAGAGGTCGTGGAAGAGGACAAGGACATCGAAGGCCATACTGCGGACAAGTGCATTGACCTGACAGGGACAACAGAGACGGAGGAGTACGAGGAGAGACGAGTCTTCTACCATTCCTCATCGGGATACTACTATGACCCAGTCAGTGTGCGCGTCCATGCATGCATTCACTGGCCCATGCACATGCGGTGTGTTGTTCCATAAGGAGTGCTGCACCTCTCTGAGAGTAGAGGAGTTTGCACCCGTGCACCATGGCCACATGTTACAGCAACACCTCTCTATATGACATTGGGGCATTCTAGTGTGTGGATTATGTAGGCCCAAGTGTCCTCATTAGAGAAGTGTCCTTAAATCAGAGGTATGTTTGTGCATATCTCTATGTCAGCACTGTCCTCATTAGAGAGGTGGCCCGATATCAGTGTGCTCTGTATAAGGGGGTCTTCTGTATGTGGTTGAACCTGCTGGGTGTATACGTGTGTGTCCAATGTGCTCTCTCTGGACCCAGGTCTCCAGCCAGTATCTTGTCCCAGTGAGCTGGTGCTCAGCAGCTGGCAATGGCCCTAGCGGTGTGACCATGGGTGAGGTGGGCAAGGGAGAGCCTGAAGGAGGCACAGGAGAGGACAGCTGCGATGGGAAGGAGGAGAGAGGAGTGAAGGACCTCCTGAAGCAAATCGCTGATGTGTCAGAGGAGGTGACAAAACGGTCCGGGCTGACATTCGATGACCAATCTGGAATGTATTATGACGCCCAGTCTGGTCTCTACTATGACCAGGTGGGACAGTTGAATGGGTGGCGTGAATTGCATGCCTCATTGTGTACACTGAACCGGTCGCAGCATGTCATGATCATCCGACACATTTGTAGTTACGTGTTTGTTATGATCAGGAATGCCGTACTTGTTAGTGAGTTCCATTTCACTGACGCTAGCAAACAGTTTGTGTTAACCCCCACGTTCCCAATTGTTATGCTACTATGGAGACACTCAGAGGTTAAGTGATCACTTCATTTGTTGCTAGTGTTATTCTCAAAACAATGCCACGCCATGTTCACTCTGTTTGGACTAATGCAAGTCAGCTGTCTGGCATACACTGAAAACGGCATCTGCTATGTGTGGCATGCGCTAATACACACACACACACACCTGCGGCCACCACTTC
>OZ025884.1:6608440-6710940 GCA_964019415.1 Ianthella basta | reverse complement strand
ACACAAGGGCAGAAGACAATAGACCGATGAGTGGGGGGACAGCTGTGATGCTGGGAGCGAATCCGTTTGGGATATGTTTCACGTTCCACACATTTCTCGTCTGTACCTGTTCTCATGTTTGCTTGTGCAGCCTAAGTGTAGGAGGCTGAGGAATTGTTTCAGGTATGAGCCTCCCCATTCCTCCTAAACATTCATGGGTTGGTGCCATGTGCGTGCGTGTGTGTGTAGTCTTGTATAGGGGCAGACCGCCATTCTGCTCAGAGTCCACCCTCTCAAAATTGACTTTTGGGAGGGCAGGGTCTGAGCAGAATGGCGGTCTGGCTATGCAAGAATGTGTTTCTTCCTTTTGTCTGTTGTGTTTAACCATGCCCATTTGTTTTTTTTTATTTTTGCTTCATCATTGCACACATCCTTTCACATTGTATAGGGGGTTAACAGGTGTCTTTACTGGTTAACAGGTGTCTTTACTGGTTAACAGGTGTCTTTACTGGATAACAAGTGTCTTCACTGGTTAACAAGTGTCTTCACTGGTTAACAGGTGTCTTCACTGGTTAACAGGTGTCTTCACTGGTTAACAGGTGTCTTCACTGGTTAACAAGTGTCTTCACTGGTTAACAAGTGTCTTCACTGTGCTTGTTCATCTTCAGAACATGTTTGGCAGTGTTGAGTCCACCTGCACGTCACCTTAAATACTTCTATATGCATGCTTTTGTCAAGTTTTCAGCACTGGTTTTTCTTGGAAAATGTGTGTGTGACAAGTGCGATCACATTTACTATTTGTGCACAAGATCTTCTAACTCAATTCTCTGTTGTGCGCTGATTGTCACAACTTCCACTTAAACTATTGCCTGTACACACAGCCCAGAATACAGCCACCAAACTTCTTGTGGTGTTAATGGCATTGTTTTCGGGCATTCAATCCTAGACCCATGGCGTTAATGGCATTGTGTGTGGATGACTGGATCCACAGCCATTCATTCTAATACGTTTAGCAGGGATGGTGTAGGAGAGCACTGTTGTGTGACGGTGTGACCAGGTGGCGGCCCAAACCGGCTCTCACGTTGCTCCTGACTTAGTTATACGCATATCTGATGCATGTGTGTAGATTTAATGGATAACAGCTGTGTGTGTGCTAGGGATGGGTGGGTGCATGTGTGTGTGTGTGTGTGTGTGTGTGCGTGTGGGTGTGGGTGTGTGTGTGGGTGGGTGGGTGGGTGGATGTGGATGGGTGGGTGGGTGGGTGAGTGTGGGTGGGTGGGTGGGTGGGTGGATGTGGATGGGTGGATGGGTGGGTGAGTGTGGGTGGGTGGGTGTGTGAGCATGTATGTGGGTGTGTGGGTGTGTGGGTGTGGGTGCATGTGTGCAAACTGTCATACAGAGAGAGTAACTGGATATGGGTGTAACTGCAATGTGTTTCTTGTGGCCTCTTGTGCTGTTATTGCAGCGTGCAGGTGTTAATGTTATGTTATCTATGGAATGCCAGGGTGTGCAGCCAAGCGACCACAGTGTGTGTGCAGTGTGCTTGTCCTATTGTCAGCTGTGGTACATTCCCATTGCCAGTGTTTGTGGAAGAGCGATTAGTTGCCAGCAGCTATAACGTGGGGGAGTGTGAGCGGACAAAGCTGCTGGGTGCAGGGCCATGTGTCATCTACTGTATGGTCGTTGTCTTCTGGCGTTCCCTGCTACCCTACCACCCAGCATCCGCAGGGTGAGAGGGCAGAGGAGAGCATCTGCACGTTTGGACACTACCTCTTTAATCTGTCTTCTGTTATTGCAATTTCCCTTATTGCTTTGTAATTATCCATGCAAATGTTTACTCCAGTTTTGTAACACAACCAATTAAAACACTGCATAAAGTGTACTAGAGAATCTGTTGCAATGTTTTAAGTAGCCACCTCTCACCTCACTCTTTATCTTGTACGTAGTTGACAAAGACCTCTGGGTCTAAAGGGCCTGCCGTTGATTTATCATTAACAGTTGCGTCCTGCCTAAGAATTTGTTGTCAGTGGAGTGTTTGTGTCTGCATTGCAGGAGTGGAGTCTGAGGATACTGATCCAGCTGACATGTGGAGGACCTCTGATGTGGGGGAGGGGGGAGGCGCTCCATGTCTGCGTGTTGTAGTCACTGAATCGGACAAGCTCAATGCTGGAACAGTCTTTGTTGTCACTCGAATTGGGGCTGATATTGGAAGGTGCGTGCGTCTGTGTGTGCGTTTGTGTGTCTCTTCTGCTGGCACCACTGCGATCCACCCTCATGTCTCCGCGCACCCCTCTCCAGGGACGTGTGTGGTCAGACAGACATTCGGCTTCCCAGTATTTACATCAGCAAGGTACGGTACACACCATTAGTGCACTCACGGGCACCTTGCAGTCTCTCCACCCTCTCAGTGCACCACACCCCTCCCCACTCTCTAGTGTTGTGTAGCGTAGTGAAGTATGCACTGTGTGGGTGAAGATTATAGATTCGTGAGGTTGTTGGCTCCTCAAGCACGTGTTAAGCGCGTGTTCCAGGCCTTTGTGTTCCATGTTTGCTGCTTGTTCCACAACAAGTGCTCTCAATAACAGTAATCGACAACGTTGATTCTGATGAAAATTAACATGGAGTACAATTGAAAAATCACTGAAACGTGACCACAAGTTGATTGAAGTGAGGGCTTCTCAGCTGGCTCAGGCATCAGAAAGGGGTTGGTTCTCTAAGTTGATTTAGTTCAATTGCCACCATTGTTGTGTGTTGTCCAACGCAGTTGCACGCTGCTCTCAACTATGACGAGGACGAGGGCCTCTATTACATTAAGGACAGGGGAAGCGTATCTGGAACATTCCTCAATGGAGAGCGGCTAAGTAAGGTGAGCCATGTGTGTGTTCTTTGGACATGTAGGATATGTGGGATATGTGGGATATGTGGGATATGTGGGATATGTGGGATATGTGGTACATGTGGGATATGTGGGATATGTGGTACATGTGGGATATGTAGGATATGTGGGATATGTGGGATATGTGGTACATGTGGGATATGTAGGATATGTGGGATATGTGGGATATGTGGGATATGTGGGATATGTGGGATATGTGGGATATGTGGGATATGTGGGATATGTGGGATATGTGGGATATGTGGTACATGTGGGATATGTGGGATATGTGGGATATGTGGGATATGTGGGATATGTAGGATATGTGGTACATGTGGGATATGTGGGATATGTGGGATATGTGGGATATGTGGGATATGTGGGATATGTAGGATATGTGGGATATGTGGTACATGTGGGATATGTGGGATATGTGGGATATGTGGGATATGTGGGATATGTGGGATATGTGGGATATGTGGGATATGTGGGATATGTGGGATATGTGGGATATGTGGGATATGTGGGATATGTGGGATATGATGGTATTGGTGTACAGTTGTGCACTTGTGTGACTATTCTCTTATTTGATTTGCTGCTTATGGTGGCAGTGGTGTGGACTGACGATGCATTGTTCTCTGTCAATGGTGATTAGCAGGAGAATTCTATATACATTGATCGTGTGTGCGTGTGTGGCTGTGTGTGTGGCTGTGTAGGCAAAGGAGCACAGTGAGGCCCACCCCCTTAGCCATGGTGACCGGCTTGTGATTGGCTCAACCACATTTGACCTCCACCTTCATTCTGGGATGGATACATGCGTGGGCTGTATGCCGCAATCAACTGTTGTCAAAGGGCAGCAGCTGTATGGCGGTGAGTGAGGGGAGAGGGCGTGGAGGGAGTGTGCATTGGGGAGGAGGGGAGGGGGCTTGGTCTTGTGACCAGATCCCTATCCTCTGTGGTCCGTATTGTTGCATAGTCCCAAATGATTAGGATTGGTTAGGCTGGACGTCATGTAGTAATACATGGAATGTGATATAGTGTGATGTGACGTCATTCACCACATGTATGGTAAGGTGCAGCATCTTGACGCTTGTTCAGCGTGTAGATAGATATATATCCATCTGTTACCAAGGTGGGGGGTCACAGAGTGCTGAAATGTGCCCCAACTAGTGGCAAGACAGCCCTTTGTGTCCAACATTAGAGGATTTTTTAACTTTGAACACTAGTTCTTGTGATCTGATTGTTCTGCAAGCACTCCTGCAAAGATCACACGAATCTAGCTCATCCGAACGACCTACCCTCCACGATAATGTGAACCACAAAGAATAGGATCTAGTAGGGTGTGGCGGAAGGATGCAGTGGGGAGGGAAGGGGAGCATGAAAGGCAGTTGCCTCCTTCCTGGTTCTGAAAGGCTACTATGCTTATCAGCCACTGGTAAGGTGAGAGTGGGTGGTCATAGGAGATTGTGGGTGGAAATGTGAAACCGAGTGAAGTGTGGGTGCGTTTGGAATGAGGTGATGTGATGTGTGTGCATCTGCTTGGTCTCTGCTGCTCAGAGCAAAGTAGCAGTAATAGTGGATCTCTGGAAAAGGCACGCAAGAACATTCTCACCTCATTGAAGGAGAAGTATGGAGTCACAGTGCGTGGTGCATGTGCATGCACACACACACACGCACTGCACACACACACACACACACACACACACACACACACACACACACACACACATGCACACACACACACACACACACACACACACACACACACACACACACACACACACACACACACACACACACACAACCAGCTATTTCATGCAGCTGTTGCTCCTCATGCTTTAATGCTTTTGATGTTGTGGTATGACACCTCTGTACTCGCTAGTCTGTTTACTGACGTGAACAATAAACAAGCCATACATGTGGCTCTTTTGTGTGTGTGTGTGTGTGTGTGTGTGTGTGTGTGTGTGTGTGTGTGTGTGTGTGTGTGTGTGTGTGTGTGTGCGTGTGTGTGTGTGTGTGTGTGTGTTGTGTGTGTGTGTGTGCGCACTTGTGTGCATGTGTGCGTGTATGTATGTCTTTCTCTGCTTCTCTGCAGGGAAGTCAAGCAGTGGTTACTTCCGGTTACCGCGACAGAGCTGCCAAAAGGTACAAGTGCTTAATTAAGCTACAGGTACCCTCCTTGAGTATGTATGAGCCAACCAGTGAGACAGTGTCTACTGAAGTGTTCAATTCTGTGAACAAACATGCTACCCGCCCATCTCCTTGAGCTCACAAAACGGTTTATTGGATTGACAGAGCGTGTCCAACTATGGAGTGGAGAGGTCAGACTGGTTGGTGGCCTGGGGGCTTCTGGTGGAGAGCCCAAAAAACTGAGTGACAGTTAAAATGGTGACCAGATTGGAACGCTGTGTTGACCACTGTGGCGGGCAGAATCTTGTATTGGGTTTGTTGAGAGTGCTTCTCTCTCTAACGAAGTCATACTGTCTAATGGAGTGTGAGAAGTGTCGCTCACCCCAGCCACCTTCTTGCAACACCTGCTTCACCTCCACCCCCACGCTGCGTGGTAACCTTGTAGAGCCTTTGTTCTCCATGAATTCCCGTTGACCAGTGACCCCTAACTTGTGGTTGCAGAAGGGTTCAATGAGTTTCTGGAGGTCATAGGAGGACATTATGTGGTCATGTGGTTCCAGGGCTCAGTCATGATCAAGAAGCTAGGACAAGGCAGGCTATCTGCTGGATAAGAGTCATGTGTTGTCCTGTGTGGGCACTGAGTGTGACTCCCTTACAGGAACATGTGTGCTATCTGGTGCATCTCCTTCGGACTATCCCTAGCAGTGAGCACCTGACCAAACTGAAGACTTATTGCTAAGCTTTTGCTATTGTTGTCACTTCCTTCGGATTAAATCCTGGACCGCCAAGCGTACGTCTGTTTTGATCTGGTAGTTTGGAGTACTGTCTCTCAGTCAAGTTCCCTCTCCCTCGTTGGACCCCCCTCCATTGCCCCCTCCCCCAATGTGTCATAGCTATATTCATAGACCTATGTATGTGGCATTCATATGTGAAATTGAACCTAGCTGCATTTTGATCGTTATTGCATTCTCCCTACGCCTCCCTCACAACTCTCCCTCATACGCATCCTCTCATCTCTCCCTCACACACCCACACACACCTCTTCCTTCACATACCCTTTCTTGCTACCATCTCGATCTGCCTGTGCTTAGGCGAAGGTTGCAGGGCAGTGAACCACCTCCATCATCCCCCCACCCTGCAGAGGAGATTGCCTCAGACGTACAGAGGTGAGCTCCGGGAGATATGCACCTCAATCAGTGTGCAGCTGCAGCAGCGATTAGCATTCATGGCATTCAGTGACATTTGTATTATGTGTGTTGTTTGTGCAGACCAATCAGCGATAGCAATGTCGGCAGTATGATGCTGAGGAAGATGGGATGGAAGGAAGGGAAGGGGCTGGGTCGTCAGGCACAGGGAATGACAGAGCCAGTGAGTTGTGGGAGAAAGGAGGGAGGAGGGGGAGGGAGGGGGGAAGGGAGGAGGAGGAAGGGTCCATATTGTTGTTGCCTTCTGCTTGAGGTAGGTGAAGTGGTAGGTAAAGGTAGTGTTGTGGCTTTGAGACAGGTCCAAGGGGGATTGAGGGGAGGAGGCCACGAGAGATGCACTGTACTGCAAGATGTGATGAGGTTGCCCCACAGTTTCATATGCCACGTGTGTGTGTGTGTGTGTGTGTGTGTGTGTGTGTGTGTGTGTGTGTGTGTGTGTGTGTGTGTGTGTGTGTGTGTGTGTGTGTGTGTGTGTGTGTGTGTCCCTGTGAAACAAGACTTGTGTTCATTCTATTATCGTGTGAACATGTACCACGCTGACCCGCACCTGCTCCACAGGTACAGGTGCTCACTGAATGTAATTGTATCCTATGCATGCATGGAATACTTTGGCACCCACAGTCATGCTCTGTATACTGAGTGCCGTCAATTTGAAAGTGTTATTTTGCTTCTGTGTGTTCTCACATTGTTTCTATGATAAGCATCCTCACACCTTTGACAGAACAGACGAACTTCTGGCCAGGGGTCACGCTGGGGCATTCTTGGTTTTATACATTCCTTTGTGCATGCCTTTGCTCAGATCCAGACAGTTGTGCGTGATCAGCAGTCTGGTCTGGGCACCAGCCACACAGCAGGGTCGCTAGGTGAAGCGAAGAGTGCTGGGAGATGGAGAAGAATGCAGAGGAGGTACGCAGAGGTCACGCAGAGAGGAAGCGAGGATACATGGGAAGATTGAGTCAGCCGAAATTTTATCACCTCTAGGCAGTTTTTGGCTTCTCCATCCTTTGCGCATATAATATATATTGTGTTGATTAGATGATCTGTAATAGCAATCTGTCAGCTTGTTCTCTGACCAATGGGGCATGCAAAGGAGTGAGTATAAATACACTTGAACTACCAGCCCCTCCACAACATTCGTGTCTCTTCACAAGACCCACAAGATCTAGCAGCCATGTCTCAGCCCTTCCCAGTGTCACTTCCCCCCTTCTACCTCCATCTACTCCTGTTGGTGTTACTGCAAGAGCCATTACTGCCTGTGGCCTTCTCTCGAGGGCCTAGGGACGCCGGGCGACAAATGAGAGGGTGTACTACTCTAAGTGTTGGTCACAACAATAATCAAATTCACCTTGAGAGCCCAAGACCTGCAGTGGAAGCGAGGCTGCTTAACAGCTCTACCCTCCAACCAGTCAAGTGCTACACCCCGGGAGCTGAACATTTGGGTGAGTGAGCGAGTACCTTAGCAGACTGCCTTGAAACAGCTCCACTGGTGGCTTTGCTGTCTGTCAGACACTTCAGCTACTCTTGGCTTCCTTGCCATTTAGACTTTTTGTGGTTAACCTGTTTGAGATCTTGTTTAGTTCAGTTTGTAATCTCACTTTAGTGCAACTTCGTGTCAAAGGTAGCACATCCCTGAAGATAAAGGGCTTGATTATGTCATCAAAGAAGGCCTGTGGTCGTCTGGGATTGGCAGGAGACGTGCTAGGACAGTTTTCTCCTCAATACCCTCTGCGCATGTGGTCAAGCTGTCCAAACACAGTCACTCAAGAGTGAGCCAGATCAGCTCTGTGCATCTACCTGGTGCCACAATTTCAATAGTTCAAACTGTGCTCTTCCTTCCTGCAGCCGTGTGCTGGGTAAAACTGGTGTGGCTGCCGTGTCCATACCTTGGAAGGCACCCACAATGAGCTCACAGAGTGTCACTTTTGTGTGAGTGCCCCACAATCCGCAGCACAGTCCCTGCTGTTCACATCATTGTGTGTGATGATTGTTTGGGGGTGGGTACAATGGTTTCACGATTTCTAGTCCCGATTGACATTTGCACATTGCACTCGATCACGTGAGTAAAGTATTGGCTGGATAGGCTCACACGTAGATCGTAGCACTTGTGATCCTATCGTTCCAATACTTTACTCACATGATCGAGTGCAATGCACAAATGTCAATCGGGACTAGAAATCGTGAAGCCACTGTAACGATAAAGGAATGTGATTTGGCACCAACACTCTGCAGTGTGTGTGGTACGGAAGTAACTGTAGCTAGTACTGTTGGAAGCATTGAGTAGCAACAGATTAAATCCCCCCCCCCCCCCCCCACACACACACACCATAGCCACGTCAGCAACAGCAACCTTATTGTTTTTCATTTGTTCCTTTTCTTGCATTTTCAGCTATTCTGTCGTCTTTTCCTTCCATAAGTGGCTGGAGAGACTACATCACATCTACCCCTCCTGCACTGTGAGTGGCTGAAACACTGTTGCCATGGAGATGGCAGCATTAATTTTCAAATGCATGCATAGTTTGTCAGTCAATGTTATGTTGGGTGTTGTTGCACGGCTGACACTAAGTAATGAAAAGTGCAATGTCTGCTGTAACTGAAGTGAGGGCTTCTCAGCTGGCTCAGGCATCAGAAAGGGTTGGTTCTCTAATACCAGCTTCACAACAGGGTTGAAAACCTTGCCGACGTTTCAACCAGAGCATCTGGTTGAAACGTCGGCAAGGTTTTCAACCCTGTTGTGAAGCTGGTATTAGAGAACCAACCCTTTCTGCTGTAACTGCAGGCTATTATTCCCCTGGCAGAACATCACTGGCAGTGATTGCATCATTTTGGCTGCTGATTGCACAATATGCATTCTGTACAACCAACCCACTAGTGTGGGTGCTAATAACTGACTGACCTTTCCTGTGGAGAAGGTGTTGTACTAATAAGGTGGTATGTGTATAGGGTGGTGAAACCTCTCACTGCACAGCCAGCCTCCCCTGAGCGTCTTTCATTTCTGTGAAGCCATTTCTGGCCCCGGCTGACAGCGACCTTGGTAGACAGGTTGGCTTTGATCCTCTGAAAGGCACCCACAAAAAAACTTTAAAGAATAGACATTCCGCTGAGCTAGTCAAAGGCAGAATTTTGGCATCCATGTTTTTCTCAGAAATCAATGCTTTGACTATGTAGCTTTGCCACACACTCATCTTCACTGCTAATCTTCTCTCTCTCTCGCTCCCTCAGCCTCCCTGTGTGATGGTAGCTCAAGATGTTGACAACAATAGCTCATCAGTCGTCGGTAACCATGGTAACACCACACAAGACGATGAAGGATTGGAGTACACGTCCAACGAGTGCAGGCCATCGTTTGCCAACGAAAACCTAGTGCGCTGTGGTCCCCTCCAGGCCTTCCCCAAAGAGTGCTCCGTACGGCTGGGGAGAGTGGTAGCGTTCCAAACTCCTGTCAGGACGAGGAAGTTCACGCGCCATCATCACCCGTCCAGCACGCTCAAGTGTGCCAGAACTGACTGCAACTGCTGATAGGGTTAAAATACTATCTAATCTATTAATATACTCTAATCTTTCATGATTTGCCAGATTATTTTTGTTCAAATGGGACCAATTTTCGCTTTCTCATTTGTAATACTTGCCAGTGGGCAGCAATTATTAACCAAGCTTCATTATTTAATAAGACTGTAATTCACATCACTCCTTCATTTGATCTGTCCTCTTTCCCCCTATGTACTCTTGTTTACTGGAAATTATGTAAAAGTGGTCTGGCTGGCTTGACAGACCAACCTCACAACAGTGCACATGCATGCAATCTCGGCGCTTTGTCTACGTACAGTGGAATCCCCTACAGGGGACACCTCTCTAACGAGGGCAGTGCCTACTGTCACAGTTACATAGAGGTGTATAAAACTACCTCTAGAATAAGGACACCTCTCTAACGAGGGCAGTGCCTACTGTCACAGTTACATAGAGGTGTATAAAACTACCTCTAGAATAAGGACACCTCTCTAACGAGGGCAGTGCCTACTGTCACAGTTACATAGAGGTGTATAAAACTACCTCTAGAATAAGGACACCTCTCTAACGAGGGCAGTGCCTACTGTCACAGTTACATAGAGGTGTATAAAACTACCTCTAGAATAAGGACACCTCTCTAACGAGGGCAGTGCCTACTGTCACAGTTACATAGAGGTGTATAAAACTACCTCTAGAATAAGGACACCTCTCTAACGAGGGCAGTGCCTACTGTCACAGTTACATAGAGGTGTATAAAACTACCTCTAGAATAAGGACACCTCTCTAACGAGGGCAGTGCCTACTGTCACAGTTACATAGAGGTGTGTACAAAACTACCTCTAGAATAAGGACACCTCTCTAATGAGGGCAGTGCCTACTGTCCCAGCTACATAGAGATGTGTACAAAACTACCTCTGAAATAAGGACACCTCTCTAATGAGGGCAGTGCCTACTGTCCCAGCTACATAGAGATGTGTACAAAGCTACCTCTGAAATAAGGACACCTCTCTAATGAGGGCAGTGCCTACTGTCCCAGCTACATAGAGATGTGTACAAAGCTACCTCTGAAATAACGACACCTCTCTAATGAGGGCAGTGCCTACTGTCCCAGCTACATAGAGATGTGTACAAAGCTACCTCTGAAATAACGACACCTCTCTAATGAGGGCAGTGCCTACTGTCCCAGCTACATAGAGATGTGTACAAAGCTACCTCTGAAATAACGACACCTCTCTAATGAGGACAGTGCCTACTGTCCCAGCTACATAGAGATGTGTACAAAGCTACCTCTGAAATAACGACACCTCTCTAATGAGGACAGTGCCTACTGTCCCATGCAGCTACATAGAGATGTGTACAAAACTACCTCTGAAGTAGCTCAAACATGAGTGCCTGTAAACGCAGCGCACAGCAAGTCATTATTGTATTACAATTAAAGCACAGGTGCATGTCAAGCAACGCTTAGTGTTCTCAGTAAGACTACACATACGAATGCGAGGAGCATGTCTATACCTAACACACATCATTCGGACGTAGCTGCTTGCATGCCAGTAACAACTGCCTGACGGGCTGCGCTGCGGACTGTCTTGCTCGTCGCAGCTGTCCTCAGTGCCTCCTGCTGCGCCTTCTCCAAGGTGCCACCCGATGAACGGTAGTACCTGTGTACCTGTGGGTACGTGGAGACATAGCTACATGTGGCGAGAGAAACACTTCACATTGCAGCACTACATATGGGTAGTGCTGAATGGCCATTAGAGTTGGTAACACATACACAACTACTACTTCACTGCTCCCTCCTTATATCTCACATACAACTTCCTCTCCTCTCCCCACCACCTTCTCCCCCTCTTCTACTGCCCCTCCCCACCCCTCCACTGCCCCTCCCCACTCCTCCACTGCCCCTCCCCTCTCCACCACTGCCTTCTCCTTCACTTGAAGACAGCCCCCCTACCATGCCTCCCATTGCATGCACCAACATACTCGGAAGAGGAGCAGTCCATCCATGATAGCCAGTGCAACCCAAACGAAGCCCATGATAACCATCATTGCTCCTAGTGCCTGAGTGAACCCAGGAGAGCTGCTAGCTGTGCCAGCACTCTGAATTGCCTGAGATCCCAACCACCAGCCACTGAGGGATTAAGATAGAAGGGAGAAGCAATGGCACTAGTACAGAATGCTCTCTGCCCTACAAACCAGAGCTAATGCACACACGCATGCACGCACGCACACACGCACGCACACACACACATGCATGCACACACATACCACGCCCCAAGCCTTATAAACCCTGCAGCATTCAGGATAAATCCAAGGCCTTGGATTAGGAATATGAACATGAACCACATGAAGAAGAGAGAGCTGTCCTTCCTGGAGGGAGCAAGCAGAGAGAAGGTAGGTGTGAGGGAGATGGAATGGGTGAGCTGAGATACACATGCAAAGCAAAGTCACATAGGACACATTCTCTCTAGAAAGCCACGCTGCACTGCCTTCACCCCGCCCACCTCCCACGCTGCACTGCCTTCACCCCGGCCACCTCCCACACTGCACTCCCCTCACCCCACCCACCTCCCACACTGCACTCCCCTCGCCTCGCCCACCTCCCACACTGCACTCCCCTCACCCCGCCCACCTCCCACACTGCACTCCCCTCATCCCACCCACCTCCCATACTGCACTCCCCTCACCCCACCCACCTCCCACACTGCACTCCCGTCACCCCGCCCACCTCCCACACTGCACTCCCCTCATCCCGCCCACCTCCCACGCTGCACTCCCCTCACCCCACCCACCTCCCACACTGCACTCCCGTCACCTCGCCCACCTCCCACACTGCACTCCCGTCACCCCACCCACCTCCCACGCTGCACTCCTCTCACCCCACCCACCTCCCATACTGCACTCCCCTCACCCCACCCACCTCCCATACTGCACTCCCCTCATCCCGCCCACCTCCCACACTGCACTCCCGTCACCTCGCCCACCTCCCACACTGCACTCCCCTCATCCCGCCCACCTCCCACACTGCACTCCCCTCACCCCACCCACCTCCCACACTGCACTCCCGTCACCTCGCCCACCTCCCACACTGCACTCCCCTCACCCCACCCACCTCCCACGCTGCACTCCCCTCACCCCACCCACCTCCCACACTGCACTCCCGTCACCTCGCCCACCTCCCACACTGCACTCCCCTCACCCCACCCACCTCCCACGCTGCACTCCTCTCACCCCGCCCACCTCCCACACTGCACTCCCGTCACCTCGCCCACCTCCCACACTGCACTCCCCTCACCCCGCCCACCTCCCACACTGCTCTCCCCTCATCCCACCCACCTCCCACACTGCTCTCCCTTCACCCCGCCCACCTCCCACACTGCTCTCCCTTCACCCCGCCCACCTCCCACACTGCACTCCCGTCACCTCGCCCACCTCCCACACTGCACTCCCCTCACCCCGCCCACCTCCCACACTGCACTTCCCTCATCCCACCCACCTCCCACACTGCTCTCCCGTCACCTCGCCCACCTCCCACACTGCTCTCCCCTCACCCCGCCCACCTACCACACTGCACTCCCCTCACCCCGCCCACCTCCCACACTGCTCTCCCGTCACCTCGCCCACCTCCCACACTGCTCTCCCCTCACCCCACCCACCTCCCACACTGCTCTCCCCTCACCCCGCCCACCTCCCACACTGCTCTCCCCTCACCCCGCCCACCTACCACACTGCACTCCCCTCACCCCGCCCACCTCCCACACTGCACTCCCCTCACCCCGCCCACCTCCCACACTGCTCTCCCCTCACCCCGCCCACCTCCCCGCCCACCTGTAGGCACGGTACAGAGGCATATACCAGCAGATGAGAGACAGCGGTGGACCGAAGACCAGGTACACGAGGGAGACACCAAAGGATGTGCCATACGTATCAACAAAGCCGGGTTGTGTCCACACAAAGAGACTAAGAAGCAGAATCACTGAGTTTGCAATTAGTATCACCACGTAGGCTGGAGCGGGGAGCGGTGGAGGAGAGGAGAGAGCAAGGAGTGATGACAACATCCCAATGTGATGGAGAGTTGTGTGCTTGTGGTGTTACATGTTAGCGTGTGGTGTGCAGTGTGTAGTGTGTGGGTGTAGTGTGCAGTGTGTAGTGTGTAGTGTGTGGGTGTAGTGTGTAGTGTGTGTGTAGTGTGCAGTGTGTGGGTGTGGTGTGCAGTGTGTGGGTGTGGTGTGACAGGTGAAAGCAGACCTGCCCACATCACCAGAATGGCCCACATGATCCACTGCTCGCCATTAGGAATCTCTTCCTTGATGTTGTGGTAGAAGCATGGTTTCAAGGGAAACCACTTCGGGAGTGGAGGGAAGTTGTTCGGACGAGCTGCAAGATTCGGTGGGTACTAATTAACTTCAGCAATGTCAAGTTTGTGGACATAAAAGATTTTTACATGCATTTTTTGTGTACAGTTTTAGTGATTTTGTGTGCTGCTCACTAAATTCCCCAAAATTAGCTACTATCAACCAGTATTTCGAGTTAAAAAACTCGCGGGGCTGCCGCCCCAACTCGAAATACTTGGTTGCTGCTCTGTCACTCACCATAGGTAAGCATGACATTGTGTCAGGGAGGGAGGGAGGGAGATGAACACGCAACACACACAGAGAGAAAGCTCCAGCACAGACAGACACACCACTGCTTACTGCACATGCATTTACTGTGAATATTTACAGGAACATAATGTACCAAGGAACCCACAGTTGCAAATGTAGCTCGTGTTCCATGATGGCAAAAGCTACATACGTACGTAGTTTGATACAGCGCAGTAAGCGTGAGCCAGGTTCTGAAGTCATTAGAAGGGCAACTGTGCGCGCTAAGCTTTTCAACGCTACAGACGGTTGAAAAATGTTAGCATGTACATATCACGGTGTTCATCAGTTTCTACGTTACTCCTGTCATGTGTTTCAGGCAGTGGAGTGAAGGCCTCCAAGGCGGGCAGCCATTATCAAAGAAGACGCTGGGATAAGTTGATGACCTGTTGGACGCTGTCTTGAAGCCTCTCTGTGCCCGTTGACCAGAAGTGCTGTAGGAGTCTGTTCCACGAGTAGCGGCGGAAGAGGATGTCTAAAGCTCACTAAGACAACGTTTGGAAGCCACTTTTGAAAGTCCCTTGGTCTCGCACACGATCCACTTCTGGCCAAATAAAATGGCTACAGTATAAATTCCTATATCCAATACTTTGCCCAATACATTCAATATAAATGTAAGCATTGACGTACAACGGTAGCTTCATGTATTATGTATATCCGAACATGAAGCCATACGACAAAATCTCAATTTGAAAACAATATAGGGGCCACCTGCAGCAGCCCCTAAAAATTAATTATTATCCTTAAAAGTACATTCACCTAGCATTTAGCACCAACACACTTCACAGTGTGACATTGCAATCAAGGTACGCAGGTACACTCAGTGTAACAACAGCTCACGGTCTGCAGCCCGGGCAATTTGCGCCTCTCTTGCGGCAAGTTCCTGCTCTCTCCGTGCAAGGTCCTCCTGCTGTCTTAACACCTCTGGGTCTGGTGTTTGAAAGGGAGTGTAGGCGGGAGGCTCCTGAGAGGCAACAAACAGGGGAGCACAGTGGGTGCATTGTCATGACAACCAGGTTTTATTTTCTGCCTCATGAAGCGTGGAGAATGCCTATAAGCACCTGTCCACCCACAGACAACGGATGCAACATTAAATGCACATACATTCAGAAGAGCTGTCACTCTTAAAGTGCTAGCTCAGTCCATGCACAAACTGTTGCCCGCCAAATGGAAGGAACAAGAGCCATGTTTGGTCGCGAGTCACCTTCACATCGGTTATCCAGTTAGGCACCCAGACACTGCCAGCAACCTCTACGTACCAGCACCTCTTGCCTTCACCCTCACACAGCATCTACTTCACCCTCACCCTCACACAGCATCTACTTCACCCTCACCCTCACACAGCATCCACTTCACCCTCACCCTCACACAGCATCCACTTCACCCTCACCCTCACACAGCACCCACTTCACCCTCACCCTCACACAGCACCCACCTTCACCCTCACCCTCCCACAGCACCCACTTCACCCTCACCCTCACACAGCACCCACTTCACCCTCACCCTCACCCACCCTCACTTGACATAGCACCCAATCTCACCCTCACCCAGCTACCATCCTAGCCCACACCTCGGCAACCAGCTGCGTTGGCCACACCTGTGGTTGGATGACAGCAGCAGGCTGGAGAGTAGCAGGTGGTGGTTCTGTCTCAGGCGGGCGCTCAGGACCACGGGGTTTCTCCTTCTTGTCTTTCTTCTTGCCAAGAAGGTTCCAACTCTTCACGTCCTCCTTGGTTGGTGGTGGAACAATGCCTCCGGCCTACAATAACAATACAATGCACACATCGACAGCAGTTCAAACCCCAAAAGTGCGAGCATCACAAGATAATCTTGTAATGCCCTCTTAAAGATGTCACAATCTCCAGTGCCACATATTAAACTAGCCTGGCAAGACAATCTAAACAGCAACCCTATCTACCCATCCGCTTCCTCACTCCGCCTTGGGTGTGCGCATCTCCTTCGAAAGGGTTGTAATCTTCTTCCTGGGGCTGGCTCTGGGAGGCCTGCTGAACAGACGGATCCTAACGGTGTTGGTGGGTTAATCGTAACAAAGGCAACTTAATGAGGAAGTAAAGCATCAAACACGTGTATATGCCCAACAAAAACACTAACCGCGAAGGGATTAATGTCGGCCGGGTCAGCGAAGGGATTGTCGTCAGCCATTTTCCTTAGACAGAAGTCAGGTGACCACTAATCACATGATCGCCCACAACTATAGCGAGTTTATGTAACCTTGCAACAGTTCCCATACCTGGGTAGTCATTACCTAGGATACTAACAGGGCGACATGTGATAGGTGTGTACAGTACCAGTCCATATCCTAGGTAACGACTGCCCATGGTGTGGGAACTGTTGCAAGGTTGCATAAATCCGTTGTACAGTAATCTCATTCCCAGACCACTTCTGGCCGCCATTTAACAAAATGGCGGCCGGAAGTGGTCCGAGAACAAGACTATGTAGTGGAGTTCGACCGTAGGTCGAACCGCAGAAAGGTGCCCAAGTGATTGTGTTCTGAACGCCTAATGCATTGCCCTTAATCTATAACGACAATTGGCTATTGCTGTAAAGAAATCTCGAAGATTCAGGAGCTCACACGAGTGACGTCATTTTATTACATTCTTCGTCACAACCGCGTGAAGAAGAGAAGAGAAACATGGCGAGAAGATGGCAAGGACCAGGGGGTGCCAGAGGTGCAGTTCGCCTGCACCACAGACTCTTTTACTTTTAGGTTCACGCTGTCATCCTGCAATGTGTGTGTTATCTAGGCCGTGGCGAGGGCGGCGACCATGGGAGATGGGGAGGAGGCGGATCACCAGGGAGAAACTGGGACGGGTATTCTGGTCCTCCCTCTGGACCACCGCCAGGGAACTTCGGTGGGTCGTTTCGCGATCCACCAGGGGCGCCCCCGAACCATGGTCACGGAGGAAGGTTCATGATTGGCCCCAAGGGAGACGAGGACATGCTGCGAGTGTTGCTGCGTTCCTCGGTATGCTCCCTTGGCTCTTTTACACTAGACTCTCTTGAATCTCCCCACGTAATCGTGTGTGTGTGTGTGTGTGCACTCTACTGCTTGCAGGACGCTGGTGCCATCATTGGGAAGAGTGGCTCCAATGTGCGCGAGCTGAGGACCAAGGTAAAGGCTTTACACACTGCTGAGTGCATGCTTGAGACAAAAGGAGTCTTGTGCATCTGTGGGATCAACTGACTGTAACAAAAAGTGGCCATTTTGTCTGCATGTTTATCACTTAAATTTGACATTAGTTATTAGCATTTCTGAGCATAAAGTACCTAAAAAAATGATTGAGTTATTGAAACCTAGCGTTATGTTGCAACAAAATGGCTGTCTGTTACTCTCAGTTACCCTACCTGCTCGTACTGTATTGCTTCATGTTATGTCGCTACTACCAGCAACAGGAGCCTGCCACTCAGTGTTGCATGTGTTGTCTCGTGTATATAGTACCTTTCTCTCAGAACCTCATTCCGCATTGGCCATACTGCTGTTGGCAGAACGCATGTTCATTCTCTCTCTCTCTAGCCTGCCTTCTCAACTGTGTGACTGTTTGCTGTTGTTCTCTCCCCCCTCACATCCTTCCCGCCTGCCCCTGTCCCCCACCCCTGCCCCGCCCACCCTCCCCTTCCCTTCCGCAGCATAAGTGTCAGATTCATCTTCCTGAGTCAGGAGATAGCCCAGAACGGTAACACCCAGTGCCCCATTCCTGCCTGTTCGCTAGAGCATGTGACTTAATGTTATGAGCTAAGTTGCCTGCCTTACGGTTTGCTGTAGCATGGTCTAAGGGTAGGACTACAGTTACTAGGGCAACCAACACAAGGAGCTATGTGTAGGCATAGACCACGCCCACTGTCAGTCACATGCACCAATTAGATTGTCTCATTGTATGTGCTAGGATTTTGTATTGAGCATGGAATGGGATATGTTGTAGTTTGCTTGTCGGTTGTAGGCTAGTGTAGAGATAGCTAGCAGGTTGGAGGGGCTTGTCTGTCGTGTTGACAGTCTGTGATTGTGTCCTCTTGCTAGACTGCTTATCGTCACAGGATGGAGGGTGAACATCGTCCAAGCAATGAGGACTGTTTTGACACACATCAAGGAGGTGGGTGTTCCTTGTGACCGAGCTTACAGCTACAAGTATTGACTATTAAGATGTCTAAAAGCCTTTGCCACTGTCAGCCTCTCTGAAGGCTTGAGTGTAGTAGTCACATGCAACTGTGAACAGCACAGTTTCCTATTCAATAGCCACCCATGTGTGGAAAAGCCTGGCCCTGTCACAGCTGTAATGCACTTTACAGCAGTTTGTGAGTCATGTTCCCTTTTAGTGCAACACCAGATGTCTCACACATTGCTGTATGTGTGCATGCAGAACATCTGCTGTGATCGCATGACTGTCACATGCTGTGATCACATGACTGTCACATGCTGTGATCGCATGACTGTCACATGCTGTGGTCACATGACCTCCACTGATCTCCCCCTAGCCTGAAGTGACCAATCAAGAGATGAAGCCTGGTACCAAAGAGTTGCAGATTCTTGTTCCAGAGCAGTTCATGGGGGTCATTATCGGAAGGGGTGGGGACAAGATCAGAGAACTCCGTGCTAAGACAGACGCCTCTGTCAAGGTACACACACACACACACACACACACACACACACACACACACACACACGTCGTCTATTAGCTACAATGCAGCTTTAGTGAGTTGTCTCCTTCCATCTACCTTCTCTGTGTATCAGATCTTTAGGGAGGCCCTCCCCAACTCCTCAGAGCGGAGTGTGTCCATCCAAGGCACAGAGGAAAAGATATGTGAAGTGATTGACTACATCCTGGAGCAACTGTCAGGGACCAAGGTGTGAGGCCTAGCACTTCGCTGATACACTACAAGGGAAGAGGGAGCTCCTGCAGTCTTCTAGATGGAGTGACTGCATTGTAACATTGGTTAGTTAATCTTGTTCTTCTGCTATGCCTTCTTCCCCAGCACGAGGACCGAGGGAGAGTCATGTTCTATGATCCAGCAATGTTGGCAGGCGGGAATCCTGATTTTGCTGGACCTCCACCAGGGGGCAGGGGGATGGGGTTTGGTGGTCCTCCAAGGGGATCAGGACCAGGAGGATCCCCCGAGGGAAATTTCCGTGGGCCCAGTGGACCTCCTGGAGGTCATTTTGGAGGTCAGAGAGGTGGCCCCCCTCATGATGGGCACTTCGGGGGACCAGGAGGACCACCTGACAGTCTTGGGGGTCCAGGTGGACCACCTGGAGGACACCACAGAAGTCCTGGAGGACCTCCTGGTGGTCACCACGGAGGGGCTGGAGGGCCACCTGGGGGTCATCACGGAGGACCTGGAGGGCCACCTGGGGGACATCATGGAGGGCCTGGAGGGCCACCTGGGGGACATCACGGAGGACCTGGAGGGCCACCCGGGGGACATCACGGAGGACCTGGAGGGCCACCCGGGGGACATCATGGAGGGCCTGGAGGGCCACCTGGGGGACATCATGGAGGGCCTGGAGGGCCACCTGGGGGACATCACGGAGGACCTGGAGGGCCACCTGGCGGTCATCATGGAGGGCCTGGGGGTCCCCCGGGGTTGCATCATGGAGGCCCAGGAGGGCCCGGAGGTCCCCCTGGGTTACATCATGGAGGGCCTGGAGGCCCCCCTATGGGACACCAAGGAGGGCCTGGGGGGCGTGTTGGGGGGCCAGGAGCTCCTGGTCCAACAGACTATGGCCATTACCCAAACCAGCAGGAGGGTGGGGGCAAGTGGAAAGGTGGCCGGAAGGTGGACAAGCGAGGCGATCGTCCAGAAGAGGGTAACCCCCTGCACCTGATGGCTCAGCAGCCAGGAACGGTGCCAGCCAACGCCCCCATAGTCCACACGCTCCCAGTGCAACCTCCTGGAGCCCCTTACGCTCAGCCTCCGAAGGTGACCCCTCCACAGATGCAGCCTCCATCAGTACAAGGTATAGTGCCCCGAGTGTTGTGTGTGTGTGATCTGTTGTGCATGTGTTCACAAATACTTGTTCAATGACATTATGGCTTGTTGCATGTTTAGTACCAAGTGTGGTGTGTGACTCAAGTTGACTGTTGGTCCCTCCCCTTCCAGCCCCCAACCCCTCCATTGCTGTTGCCCCCCAACCAGTTCCCGCTCAGCAACCAATCCCTCTGCAGCCAGTTGTACAGGTGGGTGCCCCTTGTACGTAGTTGTAGTGGTGTCCAGGCCATGTTCACTGCTACATCCCTCCGTCCCTCTGCAGGTCCAGCCGCAGGCTGTGGTCAGTGTCCCCCACCCACCCACTGCGTTCACATCCTACGTCGCCACCCCTGCCTCGTACACGACGACCTCATTTGTCCCCGCGGTTGCCCAACAACAAACGCCAGCCTCCATTACCTACACCTCCTACGCACAGCCAGTGGTCACGTCGTCCTCCAATGCTGTCGTGAGCAGCGGTGTCATCCCTCAGGCCAGCACTGTCCAGCAGGTCACCATCCCACTGGAGTACACCGATTCCATCATTGGCCCCAACGGATCACGGCTACAGCAGACATGGTGAGAGCAGACATGGGTGTGGGTGTGTGTGGGTGTGGGTGTGGGTGTGTGCACTGGAAAGGTATGAGACCAGTCTTACGCATACCCTCAACTGCCCTGGTGAGAATAGTAGTCCACTGTACAACAGTGTATTGGTGCTGACCGTGTGCACCAGAGCCTGCTGTAGAGGTCTTTACTGTGGTAGCTTGTGTGTTAGAAGTGGTGCTTTCAATGCAAGTGTAGTGGTGGTGGTGGTCTGTATGTTGTGCATGTGAACATGTGTGTTCATGGCGTGTTGGTCTGTCTGTGCAGTGAGCAGTCCGGCTGCCAGATTCGGCTGGAGGAGCCAAAACCAGGCAGCACGCAACGCATAATCACTATCATTGGTCACCAGAGCAGCATCCAGCTGGCACAGTCCCTGCTTCAGAACTGGTACGTGTGTGTGTGTGTGTGTGTGCGCGTGTGTGTGCGTGTGTGTGTAGTGTGCAATGTGTAGTGTGTGTGTGCAGTGCTGCAGGTGGGTGTGTGTAGTCTGTGAGTGTCTAACAGAAATCTGTCTGTTCTTTTCCAGTGTGCGGCAGTTCCATGTTTAGAGGAATCTACAACCAAGGACTCGTCAGATGCCATTTGCACTGACAGAACACACTAACGCACTTCCTGTATTAGCGTTTTCCATGTTTTAGCTGTTTACATTTGTTGTAGTGGACTAACATGTTACACGTCTTGATTAGTAATGGTATGCCGCGAGGGTCTAATGACTCACAGCGGAACATTGATGTATTTACAGTGCTTTTACAAAATGGTTTGTTGCAAATGGTGTTCAAGTTGACGTCGCTGCATGCTCATCTCTGAACCTTGTCCCCACTTTGGTGAGATAGCTGTATGAACTGAGTGACTTAGGTCCCCTTTTAGAGTGTTAGAGTTCAGAGGTACTGTAAGTTGACAACCATTCCAAAAACGTGCACACTTCCAAAAAGAACTCGGTCAATTGAACCGATAAATGAGACAATAATTACATTCCTTAACCATACTGATACGAAGAACGAACAATTATATTTACCTATTAAGTGAAATTATAAATGTTCGCTAGGTATTTTGGGGGCAGTTACTTTCTTCCTCTCCCTCCCTTTGCAGCCGGCACGGGTCTGGGCGGTGGTGTTGAGCCGTAGGTTTTGTGGGATAGCTGGTTCATGTAGTACAGAGCAACCAGTGAGAAGATAACACTGGGGACGGGGACGAGGGAGGGAGAGAGAGAACGGAGGAAGTGTTAGTGGCCCCATCACACCACTCCCTCCAATGACACACACATCCATTCACCACTAGTCTGACAACGGCCAGACCTCTGTGTGCTGCCTCCGTTTTATTGCATAAGAAGTAAAATGCAAGCAGAGGGTCCGTAGGCACATTCACTAGCACCAAATAATGATCATCTTTCACAACAAACGTCCACACACACACACACACACACGTGCGCACACACACACACACACACACACACACACACACACGCACACGCACACACACACACACGTGCCCACACACGCACACACACACACACACACACACACGTGCCCACACACGCGCACACACACACACACACACACACACACACGCACACACACACGCACACACACACACACACACACACACATGCACACACTCACCACACTGTAGCACAGACTCGGTGAACCAAGGCAGACACACCAGCAGCTGCAACTATGCACAGGATAACTGCCGGACAGTGTGCATGAAGGGGGGAGGGGTGGAAGGGGGAGGGGTGAGGGGGTTGTATAGAAATTTACACATAAACCATTTCTGGCAGCACAGTGAGAGACAGCTAACCTTCGGGGAAGAGCTTAGTTTGAAATCCTGATCCAAACAGGATGGTTTCTACATTTCCAACCGCCTAAAAGGGTAGGGAAGGTTTGATGCAACACTCAACGCAAACCACAGAAAGAATCACGAATAACTCCCCGCCCTGCAGTGGAAGAGACGATCCAAGCTTTCTTCTTACCGTCAGAATGAAGATGAAGAACCAGGACCCCACGAACCCGCCAAGAATGGTCTGGAGCCGTCCCGCAGCAAGGTCTGCCCTAAACATTTGCATGACACTAAACGTGAGGACGGCCAGGAGAAGGGCCATCCCAGCGGACGTGCTACTCGGTAGAGCTGGGGAGGAAGGTGGTAAAGAAGTGCAATGAGTACACGACACAGGTTGCGAGACAATGCTGCTCGCATTCTACCCTAAACACACTCACCCATTGTGTTGTGGAGCAGTGGTCACGTGCTATTACGCATGCGCAGTTCCACAGTCCAATCTCTGGATCTACCCACGTGGTCGATACTTTGTACAAAGGTGGGTCTGTTTGGCGAAGAGGTGCGGAGTAGCACGCCTTTATTTTCTGATTGCCTCACATCACTGTATAGGAGGACAAAGTAAAATGACGAAAACACAACAGCAAGGCGCAGCCAAGTCTTCCGTAAGTGACAGTCCATAAACAATTGGTAGCCGAGTTATTGTATGTAGTCTTAGAAGTTGAAGAGTGTACCTTTGTCGTTTTGTGCAACAGAAAAAGGCTATGGAGAGCATCAATGCTCGCCTGCAGTTAGTGATGAAGAGTGGCAAGTACACCCTCGGCTACCGGACCACTCTCAGGACACTGAGGCAGGGGAAAGCAAAGCTGGTCATTTTGGCCAACAACACACCACCACTCACGTGAGTGGGCATAGGGTGCAGTCCAGCCTGTGTGTGCATTCATGTGTGTGTGTGTGTGTGTGTGGCTGGTGTCACTAAAGATTTGTTTGTAACTAGTTTGTCATCAGGTGCACTGTGATGTGTAGTGCTGTGCAATGCTTCCAATACAGGAAAAGTGAAGTTGAATATTATGCAATGCTGGCCAAGACTGGTGTCCATTATTATTCTGGGGACAATGTCTCGCTGGGCACAGCGTGTGGGAAGTACTTTAGAGTGGGCGCCCTGTCAGTCATTGACCCCGGGGACTCAGACATCATCCGGTCCATGCCAAAGGAAGAGGAGAAGAAAGCAAGCTAACTCACACACACACTTGTATGCCTCTCCCTCTCTGATTTGTAATGTATTGTGGAGTCAATTCATTTGTGTTGAAGAACTTGTACAGTGCGAATAACTCAGCTCAGCTAATAAATGTACCGGGACAGTGTCCTAGTCCTGTACACAGATCTGCTTTTGCTTACTATCTGGAAAGGGAGTTACACATGCAGCGGCACAACTGCCAGCTTGTGGAGTTAGCCAAGAAAGGTTGCTAGTCTACTTAGCTGAAGTCATGGCATATTCACTGCACAAAATGCTCTAGACATGGGAGTTAGGAGTGTCCCTACTACCACAGATACTGTTGCAGAATACAGTAGCACCTAATAATGTGCACAACTGAAGGATGTTGTGACTTCCAGAAAGCTTGTTGTCTGCAGTGCAAACAACACCTCTACAGGTCAAAAAGCTTTTGTGTTATGGCACTCAAACAGGAGCATATCAACAGCATAAACAAACAGCACAATTAATTATTATCACACACAAGAAATTCACAACACAAGGTGATTTGGAAACATGTAAGAGCCATGAGTTTCAGCATCTTCACTGTTAATGACACGCATGGTGCTCATGAGCACAATAAAATATGTCTAGTGTATCTAGTACACACGGGGTTGGACTGCGAGGGCTCTTCGGAAAAGCAGAATGTGCGGCTCTGGGCCATGGACCATGTAGTGAATCCAGCCTTGGGATTGCTGGACACCGAGCTGCCTCCATTCGGCCTCCGTCATTAGCTTGTTTCTCGGGACTTTCTTGGCAATATCCTTGGGTAGCATGACATGTCTGAGAGGAAGCAGACGGTAAAGGGCTGCTGCAGTACACAATACCCATTCGAAGGGTTTATCAAACAGCAGGCCTAGCTCAGCTGGCATCTCTTACCTATACTCATAAGCCTCATCGAAGTATTTTTCAGAGTAATAGATGTTCGCGGCGGACATGGTTCCTCGCAGCAGCAGACCAACGTACACGACCAGAGACAAGAGGCGGGTAAATTTAAACGCGCTCTCTGAATAATCTGATTGGTTGGCTCTCGACGCGTGACTTGTAACATATCAATCCTCAACTTTGAAGATTTTGGAATGGAATCTGTCCAAAATGGCTGCAGTGGAAAGCAGTCAAAACCTGCAAAAGCACGATCGCAGGTTCTTCTTGACATCAGTGAAGCGCTCCACCGGTAATGTGGCGGTGCTAAGGGAGCAGTACCTGAGGGAGGATCTGTCCTGCCACTCTCCCTGGTGCAGAGAGTGCCCTGACACTAATGGTGTGTGTGTACACTATAGTGTGTATGCATGTACGTTGTGAGTGTTGTGTAAATAGCAGAGTTACGTGTGTCCTTGTGCGCGCATATGTGCACATGTATCTGTGTTAGCTGCTATATGTTTCAATGACTCTTCTCTTGGTTGTCAATGTGTAATTGTTTAGTACTGCTTTCCGAGGATGCGACGCATTATGTCATCCCATCGAGTGAAATTGCCAGTCACTATTTGGAGGTTTTGGAGGAGTCAGAGGTACGTGGCGTGGTGTTCCTTCAGACTGTTATGGCCGGAGTGAGATCAACCAGCGGCAGCAAGACCTATAACAGAGTCAAGACTCTGCTTAAGTCAGAACGGAAGGGAAGTGTGTACTTTGCCAACGAACTCTGCCGGCACACTTTCTGCCCACAAGGAGCTGCAGAATCAAGAAAGGAGTGGAACAGAAGGTGACACACACACACACACACACACACACACACACACACACACACACACACACACACGCATCTCTTTCTGTGAAGGGTTCCGCTAGTGACTTGCTTCTCATTTCACTCTCATTTCTGCTGTACACTTTGGCAAATAGATGTTATAGTCCATTTCCTTCCTGTAGGCTGGTATGGACGGCTTGCTGCTGGTACGCCAGGCACCTCTCTCCCTTCCACATTGTGTTGTTGATTGATGATGACAGTGAGGACTGGCAGTCCATTCCAGTACTTGATGTGTGTGTGTGTGTGTGTGTGTGTGTGTGTGTGTGTGTGTGTGTGTGTGTGTGTGTGTGTGTGTGTGTGTGTGTGTGTGTGTGTGTGTGTGTGTGTGTGTGTGTGTGCGTACGTGTTATATGTGTGTGCTAATCACTCCACACCTCTCCTGTGTGCTGACCCTGGACTGCCAATTGACACCTTACACCACCCCTCTGCAGAAGATGACTACCATCCCGGCTAACCTAGCCGTGTCCCACATCCGTGGCTACCTCGCTGAGCACCACCCACAGAGCATACCCCACTACGAGTCACTCCAGAGCAGTTTGCAGCCAGAGAGAGTGGAAGGTGACAATGGCCGGCGTCCATAGCAGAGGGGGATTGTTCTTGTTTGTCACTGCTCATAGGAAACTGTGCCTGTCAATCATGTTTTTGTTTTGTCTTCTTCTATCACTGTCAGAAGTGAAGGGGTGTGTGCCACACTTGAGTGCAGTGGAGCTGGCTGATGGCATCTCTAAAGTGAGCAGCCAGCAGCACACTCATTGCATGAACAGTGTGTGTGTGTGTGTGTGTGTGTGTGTGTGTGTGTGTGTGTGTGTGTGTGTGTGTGTGTGTGTGTGTGTGTGTGTGTGTGCGTGTGTGCATGCGTGTGTGTACTGTTCCTGCATACTCTGTTAATAGTACTCTGTGTGTCACAAAACAAGTGACGTGAAGTGTCTGCTATTGGTTCAGTGCAGTTTTCTGTTTGTTAAGGGTGTGTACTTGGCTGGGACCCTACGTGTGAGTCGCCACCGTGCAGCATCACTTGCGTTTGTCACACCTCGGAGTAGCAGCGCGACGTCTTCCTCGGGAGACATTCGCATTGAAGGAGCAGCCAACAGGTGTGTGAAGGTTGGGTCGTGAGCACAAGAGAATCGCGACTGTGATAGTTTCATTATGAGCCCTTGTGTTGTTTCTCAAGGAACCGTGCCATCCATGGTGACGTGGTTGCAGTTCAACTTTTGCCAAAATCAGAAATGAGTACAAAATTGGGTATGGGAACTGAAGCAGAACCCTCAGGTGCGTCCATTTGGCTACACCAGCTGCACACCTCAGCTCAGCCTGTGCTCCAACACAAGTATTGCCACATCACACAGTTGCCCTTTGAAATGGGTGCTTGTTGAACCTGTTGTGTGGTCCTTGTCTCAGCGCAGAAGACCCACACCATGCACACATACTTACAAGTGTACAATGCTCTATGTCCTGTAGATATGGCCGACAGGCACAGTGCCACTGCAGCTGTGGGTCAAGTGGTGGGAATACTCGAGCGGCAAATGCATGAGCACGTGGCAGTATTCCCAGTGAGTGGAGACGCATCCACATCAAGTACTTTAAAGGTGTTTCATCTTCTTTTCTTTGCAAGAGCAGATAATTCCTCCTTGCTCTGTTGAAACAGTTCATTTGTGTCATGTTTGTGCATAGGAGTCAGGCGACGAGGCAACGAGGAGTAGAGCAGTGAAGGTGATGATTGTAATGATGAACAGTCAGCCATTTTGTTAGGGGGTGATTTGGTTTTCAGTGTCATGAGTGTAATCTCTTCTTGCTCCAGGTTTTGGTAATTCCATATGATGTACGTGTCCCCAAAGTGCGTATCAGTACCCATCTTGTGGACGAGCTGCGGAACCAAAGGTGCTTACAACACCACCTGCACTCTGTACACTGTGAGCGGCAGCAGCTGCTGCTGGCACGCATACAGTACGTCTTCCTCTCCGCACACTCCAGGATAGTCATCCGTATCGATGGATGGGAGGTGGATTCACAATATCCTCACGGCCACTTTGTGTGCAGTATTGGTCCCATAGGAGATGTGGAGACAGAAACAAAGACCATTCTCTTGGAGCATGGCCTCTTTACGCAGCCATTCACTAAAGCACAAGTGAGAGAGTGTGACATACACTCTGTTGTGAGGTAGAGTGTGACACACACTCTGTTGTGAGGTAGAGTGTGACGTACACTCTGTTGTGAGGTAGAGTGTGACGTACACTCTGTTGTGAGGTAGAGTGTGACGTACACTCTGTTGTGAGGTAGAGTGTGACGTACACTATGTTGTGAGGTAGAGTGTGACACACACTATGTTGTGAGGTAGAGTGTGACGTACACTATGTTGTGAGGTAGAGTGTGACGTACACTCTGTTGTGAGGTAGAAACTAGTACATAAGTGTATCAGTCTGAAGGATAGAGCCAAGTCTGCCATTTTGCTTTCGAGTTGGAGCAAAATGGCTATCAAAGTGTAACTCAATGATAGTGCACTTCACGTGGTGATGGAAGGGAGAGATAGTTTCACTCCTGTGGATGTCTTTTATTGCACTTTAGCTGGGAGAACTGCCTCAGGGTGAATGGACAGTGAGTGAAGAGGAGTTGAGCAGGAGGCGTGACCTAAGGTGAGTAGGTCACATGACATCACATGGTATCATATCACATGACATCACATGACATCACATGACATCACATGACAACACATGACATCACATGGTCACATTACATACATACCATGTTGCCTGTATATGTATATCTGCTGTTCTCTGCAGAGATTCTCACTTGATCTTCAGCATTGATCCAGTGGGTTGTGAGGACATTGATGACGCTCTGTCTGTGAGGTGGGCTTGGTGCAGGAAAGAGTCTTAAGCAGAGTAGATTGTGTGTGTTTAGTGAGCTTTGTAAACGTGCTGCTTTGTCCAATGCAGACAGAAGAAGAATGGTCGGATGGAGTTGGGTGTCCACATAGCTGACGTGTCTCACTTTGTGAAGGCTGGGTCTTTGATTGATAGAGAGGCTGCCTCAAGGTGAGTACACTGTCACCCTCCCCTCTCCCACCTCACCCTCCCTCACCCACCACTCCACGTCATCCTCCCCTCTCCCACCTCACCCTCCCTCACCCACCACTCCATGTCATCCTCCCCTCTCCCACCTCGCCCTCCCTCACCCACCACTCCACGTCATCCTCCCCTCTCCTACCTCACCCTCCCTCACCCACCACTCCACGTCATCCTCCCCTCTCCTACCTCACCCTCCCTCACCCACCACTCCGCGTCACCCTCCTTCCTCCTACCTCACCCTCCCTCACCCACCACTCCGCGTCATCCTCCCCTCTCCCACCTCACCCTCCCTCACCCACCACTCCACATCATCCTCCCCTCTCCTACCCCACCCTCCCTCACCCACCACTCCGCGTCACCCTCCTTCCTCCCACCCACCCCTTGATCCACAGAGGGACCACTGTGTACCTGGCAGACCGGCGCTACGACATGCTTCCCTCGCTGTTGAGCACAGACCTCTGCTCCTTGTGGTCGGGGAAGGAGAGGTGTGCTGTCAGTGTGCTTTGGGAGATGGACCAGAGCTGCAATGTGGAGAAGGTGTGGTTTGGACGCAGCGTCATTCGCTCTGCTTACAAGCTGACATATGAGGTGGGTGTGAGGGTGTGAGGGTGTGGGAGGGGCTGTGGGGGTGGATGGGTATGTGTGGGGGGGGAGGGGGAGGGGTGTGGGGGAGGGGGAGGGTGTGGCACAGGGGCAATATTCTGCATGCTAGTAGCTTATATGATGTTTCTGAAGCTTTCACTGCTGTTCAACCCCTATTTCTCTAGGTGGCTCAGGCCATTGCTGATGGAGTACCACTGCAGGAGGCAGCGAAGGATGTCCATGAACTGAATGCTCTAGATGAGGAGGCAGTGAGGCAGAGGTGGGGATGGGTTGCTAAGGGATGGGGTACGGGTTTAGTTGCTTAGCAACTACTGCACTGTGCTGCAATAAGAATGCACTGAGTAATGAATTTCGGCTACTATTACGCAACTATAGCAGACTTCATCAAAGGATCAAATTGCATTCATTTATGCCTCAAAGGTGTCCAGAATATATAACATAGAAAGATGTCACTGTAGACACAATAACCACTAGTGTGTGTGTCTGTGTGTCTGTGTGTGTGTGTGTGTGTGTGTGTGTGTGTGTGTGTGTGTGTGTGTGTGTGTGTGTGTGTGTGTGTGTGTGTGTGTGTGTGTGTGTGTGTGTGTGTGTGTGTGTGTGTGTGTGTGTGTGTGTGTGTGTGTGTGTGTGTGAGTGTGTGTGTGTGTGTGTGTGTGTGTGTGTGTGTGTGTGTGAGTGTGTGTGTGTGTTCTTTCCAATACAGAATGTCTGATTTGAAGGAAGCCATTTGTAATTTGATGGCAGTTGCTCGGGTGCTGAAGAGAAAGCGGTTTGAGGGTGGGGCGCTGGAGCTTGAGGGAGTGGAGGTCAAACTGACACTGCGGAGAACAGGGGACAGCATTGCCGTTGAGGAAATACTACCTAAACAGGTACAGTGTCATACCTCTATATTGTGACCAGCTTTGGGACAGTTTAGTACAGGCACAAGTGTCCTCATTAGAGAGGTGTCCTTATTTCAGAGGTAGTTTTGTACACATCTCTATGTAGCTGGGACAGTAGGCACTGTCCTCATTAGAGAGGTGTCCTTATTTCAGAGGTAGTTTGTACACATTTCTATGTAGCTGGGACAGTAGGCACTGTCCTCATTAGAGAGGTGTCCTTATTTCAGAGGTAGTTTTGTACACATCTCTATGTAGTTGGGACAGTAAGCACTGTCCTCATTAGAGAGATGTCCTTATTTCAGAGGTAGTTTGTACACATTTCTATGTAGTTGGGACAGTAGGCACTGTCCTCATTAGAGAGGTGTCCTTATTTCAGAGGTAGTTTTGTACACATCTCTATGTAGCTGGGACAGTAGGCACTGTCCTCATTAGAGAGATGTCCTTACTTCAGAGGTGGTTTTGTACACATCTCTATGTAGCTGTGACAGTAGGCACTGTCCTCATTAGAGAGGTGTCCTTACTTCAGAGGTGGTTTTGTACACATCTCTATGTAGCTGTGACAGTAGGCACTGTCCTCATTAGAGAGGTGTCCTTACTTCAGAGGTGGTTTTGTACACATCTCTATGTAGCTGGGACAGTTGGCACTGTCCTCATTAAAGAGGTGCCCTTATTTCAGTGTGTCCTTTACAAGGGAGGTCTACTGTATAGTGTTCTATCTTGTAGTCAAACTGTGTCCCTTCCTGACTGCTCCCAGCCTCTGGAGATCCACGAAACTGTTGCTGAATGTATGATCTTTGCCAACCACTGTGTGGCTAAGAGGATACACAAGGCCTTTCCCTCATCTGCTCTGGTAGGCACCATTCCACACGTACATGTATTCTACTTCCTTGCAACTCCACCTCACATTAATTGTTGCCATGGTTACCACTCCTCTACCCCACATCTGTTGTTGCCATGGTTACCACTCCTTGCAGCTGCGGCGTCACCCTGCCCCTGAGGCTGACCGCTTCAGCCAGCTTCTGAAGTGTGCAGCAGCAAAGCAGTTTAATGTCACTGTGAGGTCAGCTTTATGCTGTGTCTGTTGTATGTGGTGGCAAGGTGTGGGGGAGGGGAGGGGAGGTGGGCTGAGGGAGGAGGGGAGTGGCAAGATGTGGGGGAGGGGAGGTGGGCTGAGGGAGGAGGGGAGGGGGTGGGGAGTGGCATGGTGTGGGGGGAGGGGAGGTGGGCTGAGGGAGGAGGGGAGGGGGTGGGGAGTGGCAAGGTGTGGTGGGAGGGGAGGTGGGCTGAGGGAGGAGGGGAGTGGCAAAGTGTGGGGGAGGGGAGGTGGGCTGAGGGAGGAGGGGAGTGGCAAAGTGTGGGGGAGGGGAGGTGGGCTGAGGGAGGAGGGGAGGGGGTGGGGAGTGGCAAGGTGTTGGGGGAGGGGGTGGGGAGTGGCATGGTGTGGGGTAAGTATGGAGTGATTCACAGTGCAGTCCAGCATGTTGTGGCAAGGATCTGGTGCTGTGTTTAGGGAACGATACTTGTCGTACCCAACATAACAATTTGTTGACAGATGAATTGAGTTGACAGGTTATTCTTCATCTGACATTTCCTGTTCCGCAATCCCTTGCCCTTTGGCTGACTTAGCTTGTACGAATGTGTGCATTGCTTGTTCCGTGTTCCCTTTTCTCATCAGCTCCAACAAGGCTTTAGCCAGCTCACTTGAGCGGTGTGTGGATGGACGTGACCCTGAAGTGAACCAAGTCTTACGGATGCTGACAACTTACTCCATGCAGAATGCTCTCTACTTCAGTACTGGGTCCTGCAGAGAGGAGGACTTCTATCACTATGGTAATGGCAACTGAGGCTATATTTAACATTGTACTGTACACCTCGTGTCAATCCTACCACACCTCATGTCACTCCTACCACACCTCATGTCACTCCTACCACACCTCATGTCACTCCTACCTACCTCTGTAGGTCTGGCACTCGATTACTACACTCACTTTACCTCTCCTATCAGAAGATATGCCGATCTAGTGGTGAGGAACTAAGTCAACACACACACACACACACACACACAAATTAGAGTGCTTTTCATTCACACTAGTACTCTCCCTACCATGACACATTAGCAACAAACTGCATTCCAATTTGCACTAAACTCACCCATCCCCTCAGGTCCACCGCCTCCTACTTGCTGGAGTTAATCAAGACAGCGACAGTCAAGAGGGGTGTCTCCCTGGCCCTGAAGCTTTGGACCAGCTGTGTAGTCATATTAACAAGAAGAACCTTGCCTCCAAATTTGCCCAGTCAGCCTCGTCTGAGCTGTTTCAAGCATTGTATTTCCAGGGGAGGGAGCAGGGGGCACCCTGCATCATGGAGGGGGTTGCCATGGAGATGAGGGAGACTGGGCTGACCGTGCTTGTCCCTAGGTACACCTGCCTACACACACACACACACACACACACACACACACACACACACACATGTGCGCGCACGCATGCACACACATGTGCACACACGCGCACATACACACGCACATACACATGCACACACACGTGCGCACGCACACACACGTGCGCACACGCACACACACACACGCACACGCACGCACACACCTTTGTGGTCTACCACTGAAGAAGGGCAGTTAGCTGCCAAGACATTTAGCTACAACAGATCTTTGCAATTGACTTCCACAAAAATCTCTATGAGGTGTCCTTGAAAGGACCACTTCAACTGTAGCAGTCCCACCACAGTAGATTGTGGGCGTGGCTGGGAACAGTGGTACTCCTCTCTGTCTCTGCTGTATCTCCCACTCATTGGCTATAGATATGGTATTCGGGGGGTGCTACATCTGCAAGACCGGGAGGGACAGGTTGCTCATCCAGGGGATGGTGGGGCAGGAGTCATCTTTGGTGAAGGTTAGCCTACAGCTGGACTCCCCATTCACTGTACCTTTCTATGTAGTTGTGGTTCGCATGAATAGTCTGCAACTGAGTGGACATAGCTGCTTGGTTGTCTGGGACGTGTAGTGATGTTGGCTGGAAGTGGTGTTGCAGCTATAAGGATCATCTTGGAGAGAGTGAAGGAGAGCAAGTATCCCCTTGAACCAATTCTGTTTAATCCATAGTTCCGCATATCTAGACTGCCATTTTGTTCTGACTCCACCCTCCCAAAAGACGTGGTTCTTAGTATCGTGTTAGTGGTTGCAGTGTTATTGCTTCATTTGTTGATTCACACAACACTGACCAATGACGTCATAACAGACTCTGGTATGCAGGCCTTATATGGTATATAGTATACATACCAGTTATATGCCTTAATATGGTATTTATATTACCAGTTGTACCCTAACAAGGTATTAATTACCAGCTATGCCCCACATCAAGGTGTTAGTAGTTCTTCCTAACCACATTCGTGCTGTATGACTCCAAACTGTTGTTGTCTTCCTCTAGGGTCACTGTCAATGCAGGACGGTCGCATCACAGTCCAATACGCCGGGGGATCTTATACGCTTGGATTAATGGACCGTCTGCTGGTAAGGGGAATATGCAACATGATTGTATGGTCCGCTAGACCCTCCCTTTGCGTATTTGTAAGTGTGGCTTGAAACTGGATATGTGCTCTGCTGTGTGAGACTTTGAGTAAACCTCCTTTCATTGCGTATCAGCATTTTATAGGCTACATGATCCCTTTTCACAGTCAGCAGCCTTTATTTTCTCTCTCACGCCTTTCTGCCATGTTCCCCTTGCTTTAGGTGCAGGTGAAGGTGGATATGCCAAGGGCTCACGGACCGACCTTCCTGTTTGAGCTGGTGAAATGTGCAGCTGTGAGTCCAGGTGAGGTGGCCCCAGGGACAAGTGACCATCGCAGCCACATGCAGCGGCCAGCAAAGGTGCAGGGAAGACACACAACACACAACAGAGCACACTGTATTACATCAACACTGTATTCAAATCACTCGTGGAATCTATGTGTACGTGTGGCGTGTTTCTTCAGGTTGTTGTGGAGAAAGCTGAGAAGGAAAGAGGCCAGAGGAAGAGGAGGGTACCGGCCAGTAGTGCCGTAGAAGAAGAGTGTCGCCAGACTGAGGAAGCGACCAGTCTGTACAGCTTATGTGTGGAACTGCAGGCAATGAGTTTGCAGGCCTCGTTCATGTGAAACTATTTATGGCATCCGCTACAGAATGTTTGGTCACGCGCATTCCATTTACGGAGATGTAAATTCCTCCTCCTCCGACGCTTGCGGAAAGATTGGTATTTTGCGAGGAAGAAAGGTGGCGACTGGATGAGCACGCTCCAAGGATTCAGCGACTTTGCGTTCATCGAGAAGCCAGCCAGCGGCTGGCTGCACAAGGACGACGACTTAATTGACGGCAATTCCATTACTTACACCGTCCAGGTGAGTTGCATTGGGTGGTGGCAGCCGCGGCCGACTGGGCATTCCGGACGGTCTTGTTAACGTTGTATTGGCATGTTCCATACGTTTCACAGTATATCGGAGTCGTGTCCGTACTAGAGTCCATCAACAAATGGAAGCAAGAAAACCGGACAGAGCTGATTCGGTAGGTTTAGGGGTGTGGCCGTAGGTCGAGCCATAAGGGTGCATGTCCCTTCGTGTTGTACGGACGGACGGACCTGTGGTTGCATGCACTGATACGAGCTCGCTACGTAGCCACTCCTCCACAGAGGGGCCACACCTGGCCCCTAAACCAGTAACTGCCTGAAGAGCTTAGGGTTCTCTGTAGGCTCTGTACAGTAATAATAGGGTAGTGTGGGCTATACAGCTTAGCTGTACATGCGTGAGCCTACAACAGTGGCTGAGGCTAGGGGGATCCAGAGGTGCAAAGGAAACCCCATTGTGCTAGTCATATGAGGGATATAGGGCAGTTATTAGACCAGATATAGGTGTGGTGGCCATGCTTCAGGGGCACTGTGTTCACCTAACTACATTAGAACCCCCCTTTCAGAAATCCTAGATCCGCCACTGTACAAATGTGCTATGCTGTATGCGTATGCTTGTGTCACTACATCAGCTTCATCCTCCTACATGCTGTAGGGAGGCCATTGTACGACTTGCTGACCATGCTCAGATCATAACAGCCAACAAGAAGAGAAAGGTGTGTGTGGGGGGGTGGGGTGAGGTGGGGTGGGGTGGGGTGGGGGGGGGGTGGTGGGATGGGGTGGCTGAGTGGAGGTGAGATTGGTTGCTGACATTTTGAACCAACATTGACACTGTTGTGTTAAGATGAGGTGTGAGTGGAGTGTTAACAGACCCAATTACCTCCTCATCCCAGATTCCCGCCAAGGTGAAGAAGGCCCTGGCAGCCCCCAATTCCCAGTGGGGCTGTGAGTGTCGCCTCTCCATCAACGTTGACGGCTTTGTCATCAGACATGCAGTGAACAAGCGAGTAAGGAACATGGCACTTGCAACACACACACACACACACACACACACACACACACACACACACACACACACACACACACACACACACACACACACACACACACACTACATTGTCAGGAGGCACCTTCCACCCCACCTACTATTACCGTCTGTGTTGCAGGAGTTGTGCAAGCACCCGCTCAATGGCGTTTCATTTGCCTCCGGTGGAGAAGGAGTAAGTCCCCCCCCCCCCCCCCATACAGTGCACTCCAACCCCTTCCCACCCAATCCTGTTCACATTGTCCCCTCTCATTCTCCTCCTCCAGCCTACTCTTGACTTTGTGGCATATGTGGGAAAGGAAGACAGGACAGGCAGGGGTAAGTTCTAGCTGAAGTGTTTAATGTGCAGGGCAAGGTCATTGGGTTATGAATCGTATTTTAACAGTAGATTGCCACATAATGTAACTGTAACAATGTGCTGAGTCCATATGTCTGTGAAACAGCACTGCCCAGAGCGAGTCTTCTTGCATGTGTGACTGCAGAGGAAGTGGACTAAATTTTGGCCATAGATTGTTGTTGTCTTGCCACTGTGTTGAGAGGCTCGTAGGAAGGTACCACTCAAAATCAGCAGTTCTGGCATGCACAGTACCCTCCAGTTGCCAAGTATGGTGTGATATGCATCCTTGTGGCAAGCCTACCGTGATAAGACATGCCTGGAGCACCACTCTGCCTTATTCAGTGTAGGAGAATGTAGGGCCGTGTGGGAGGTTTTTGGTGTAGGTGCCTGCCTAAGTCTACATACCATCACACACTACACCACTGTCACACTGCCATGCCCAACAGCACGCTAACACACCACACCATCACACCATACCATCACACAGCACGCTCCACATCATCACACCACACCACTATCACACGGCACACTCACACCATCACACACCACACCACCCCTCAGCACACCCAACACATCACACTACACCACTATCACACAGCACACTCACACCATCACACACCACACCACTGTCACACAGCACACTCACACCATCACACGGCACATCCACACCATCTCTCATCTCCTCCCTATTCCACTCCAGGCTGCCACATCTTTCAGTGTCCCCGCCGCTCTCACCTGGTGCTCCTGACAATGGGGCAAGCCTTCGACCTCGCTGCCAGGAGGTGGAAGGGGAGGAAGGGTGCTCCCCTCACTGTGCCGGCCAAGTAAGTGTGTGTATGTGCATGGGTTCATGCGTGCGTGTGTGTACGTGTGCATGTGTGTGTGTGTGTGTGTGTGTGTGTGTGTGTGTGTGTGTGTGTGCGTGTGTGCATACATGTATGTGCTAGTAACAGTTACTGCTGTCACTTTACTCTCCCTGTTGTCCCTACGCGAGTAGTGACGGCTGGGCTACCATGCAAACAAGGCCTTCTCAACCACAGGCTGGAAATTATGAGGCACCAACAGTGAGTTAGAAGTGCAACTCATGGATATGCATGTGCAGTATTACGTGAAGCATGAACATGAGGTGTGATACTGTGGTGTGTGTGTGTGGTGTGATACTGTGGTGTGTGTGTGGTGTGGGTGTGATACTGTGGTGTGTGTGTGTGGTGTGGGTGTGATACTGTGGTGTGTGTGTGTGGTGTGATACTGTGGTGTGTGTGTGTGGTGTGATACTGTGGTGTGTGTGTGGTGTGGGTGTGATACTGTGGTGTGTGTGTGTGGTGTGGGTGTGATACTGTGGTGTGTGTGTGTGGTGTGATACTGTGGTGTGTGTGTGGTGTGATACTGTGGTGTGTGTGTGTGTGTGGTGTGATACTGTGGTGTGTGTGTGTGGTGTGATACTGTGGTGTGTGTGTGTGGTGTGATACTGTGGTGTGTGTGTGTGGTGTGATACTGTGGTGTGTGTGTGGTGTGATACTGTGGTGTGTGTGTGTGGTGTGGGTGTGATACTGTGGTGTGTGTGTGTGGTGTGGGTGTGATACTGTGGTGTGATACTGTGGTGTGTGTGTGTGTGTGGTGTGATACTGTGGTGTGTGTGTGGTGTGGGTGTGATACTGTGGTGTGTGTGTGTGGTGTGGGTGTGATACTGTGGTGTGCGTGTGTGGTGTGATACTGTGGTGTGTGTGTGGTGTGATACTGTGGTGTGTGTGTGTGGGTGTGATGTGATACTTTGGTGTGGTGTGTGGGTGGATACTGTGGTGTGTGTGTGGTGTGGGTGTGATACTGTGGTGTGTGTGTGGTGTGGGTGTGATACTGTGGTGGTGTGTGTGGTTGTGTGTGTGGTGTGTTGTGCTGTGTGTGTGGTGTGTGGTGTGATACTGTGGTGTGTGTGTGGTGGTGTGATACTGTGGGTGTGTGTGGTGTGGGTGTGATACTGTGGTGTGTGTGTGGTGTGGGTGTGATACTGTGGTGTGTGTGTGTGGGGTGATACTGTGGTGTGCGTGTGTGGTGTGGTGTGGGTGTGATACTGTGGTGTGCGTGTGTGGTGTGGGTGTGATACTGTGGTGTGTGTGTGGTGTGGGTGTGATACTGTGGTGTGTGTGTGGTGTGGGTGTGATACTGTGGTGTGTGTGTGGTGTGGGTGTGATACTGTGGTGTGTGTGTGTGGTGTGGGTGTGATACTGTGGTGTGTGTGTGTGGTGTGGGTGTGATACTGTGGTGTGTGTGTGGTGTGGGTGTGATACTGTGGTGTGTGTGTGGTGTGGGTGTGATACTGTGGTGTGTGTGTGTGGTGTGGGTGTGATACTGTGGTGTGTGTGTGGTGTGATACTGTGGTGTGTGTGTGTGGTGTGGGTGTGATACTGTGGTGTGTGTGTGGTGTGATACTGTGGTGTGTGTGTGGTGTGGGTGTGATACTGTGGTGTGTGTGTGGTGTGGGTGTGATACTGTGGTGTGTGTGTGGTGTGATACTGTGGTGTGTGTGTGGTGTGATACTGTGGTGTGTGTGTGGTGTGGGTGTGATACTGTGGTGTGCGTGTGTGGTTGTGTTGGTGTTGATGCTTGATGTTCAATGCTGTTGTTCTATTGATACTGGTGTTGTTGTTTGTGTTAGTGTTAATGATGGTGCTGATGTTGGTGTTGATATTGGTGTTGATATTGGTGTTTATATTGGTGTTGATGTTGGTGTTGATATTGGTGTTGATGTTGGTGTTGATGTTGGTGTTGATGTTGGTGTTGATGTTGGTGTTGATGTTGGTAACAACTTCCAGGTTAGGCGGAGCATGAAGCAAAGCGATGATGGTATCTATGGCAACGCAGCTGGTGAAGGTAAGGCCTAACCAAGCAGTGCTGCTTGTGTGGTGTATATATAGCACATCTGTCACATGCACATCTTGGTTGCCTAGGTGATGGTGTCTATGACAACTGTTCCCGCAATGAACCTGCCGACTATGATCAGTTTACTCCCACTGCGTCTCCATATGAGGTTGCTACTCACACAAGTAAGTTGGGAACAAAAGTCCCTGGCTTTCCCAAGTGTATTTTGGCCTCTGGGCCACTTTTGGTGGCACAGTGCCACTTAGAGATTGCCTAGGGCCCACTGGATAAGAAACCCTAGGAGACACTTTCTGGGACACTTGGTATTCAGTGTCTGTGCTTTACTTAATTCATATCCATCTGTGTGCTGTAATTATATGCAGGTCATAAGAAAGGGCGTCAGAGTGGCATGTTTGATGATGACATTTACGAGCCCTTGAAAGGGAATATGGCTCACAGCAAAGAAGGCGTGTATGACAATGTGCCAGAAGGTAAGGCTCTGGTCCACTATGGGGAGAGGGGGGAGGTCTGCAAGGATGGACAGGGTATGTACGTACATACATACATACGTACATACATACACACACACATACATACATACATACGTACGTACATACATACATACATACATACATACATACATACATACATTCTAGTTATAACGACTCCAGTGGATCTACCTTGGATCCACACTACCAGTGCAGAGTTTAGAAAATTGTTCAAGGGGGTAAAACTGAGATTCCAAAAATAAGGGGGCAACACTGTATGGACATATGTACTAGTGAAGTAGTGAGTTGGTAGATTGTGTGGCTCTTTGAAGAGGCAGTCAAACACGTTGACTGTATCTTATCTGTACACCCATCAGTGCAAGAGGGCGGCACAACTGGCAAGGGGAGACCTCAGAAAGGAAGTGGAACTGATGAAGACATTTATGGTGGAGTGGACGATGGGGCAGAGGGGGTTTACGACAATGCTGGTGGACAAAGGGGAATGAAGTTCAGTGATGAGGGTGTGTATGAGAACCCACGCAGCACAGGTGAGTGTACAGTGAAGTCTGTCTAAGACAGCCACCTGTGGGCCAGTTGTAAATGGCCTTTATAGAGAGGTGGCTTCATTACAGAGGTAGACTGCAATGTATTAGGGCCAGGAAGTCTGGCTGTTTTAAAGAGGAAGCTGCACATTACAGTGCCAATCTTCAACTGGTTTACTGCAGTTAGGTTTGTCTGTGTTCTTGTCATTTAACTATCCATGGATGATGAACAACTGTTTACATCTTTGTTGAAGTGTTGTAACTGTTTATGTTTGTGTATGCAGGTGACGATGGTCACTATGACAACGTCGCTGGCAAGGGAAGGACCCAGAAGAAGAAAGGTGGAGGAGTGGATGAAGACATTTATGGTGGACTGGGGGAGGGAGGAGAGGGTGTTTATGACAACGCCGGTGGAGTTCGAGGGATGAAGTTCAGTGAAGAGGGTGTCTATGAGAACCCACATGGCACAGGTGAGTTTACTGCAATCATGGATGGTGGAGACGTACATACGTAATTCTATGGAATGTATTCATTCTTTGTAAAGAGTACGTATGTATGAAACAAAGCTATCTTAGTAAGGTTAACTGACAATGTGAAGCAATGGAAGACAGCGTACAGGTTTAGTAGTAGAACAGTGCCCATCCAGTGTTCTGGTGTGTTTCAACCCAGTTGTTCAAGTTAAAACCAGATTCCCTTCTTCATCAACCATGCCAACACAGGACCACTGTAGTTTGCACATTCCTGCACGTCCTGTTCGCCGTTGTACAGCTAATTTCATACATGAGTAAAGTATTTGTGGTCAGTATCCTCCATGCAGATTTTAGTAACAAAAATTCTTAATCTGCGTACATGTTTTGTATCTGTCTGTGACCTTCCAAGTGCCTCACATACCTTTCCTTCTACTGTTTCTTTACATTTCAATTTCAACTTCAATTTCCTCTTGGAGTAGAAATATGAGTCTGGGGCATTAGGCTGCCTTCTCCTGTCAGCCAGCTTGTTCTACTGATCACTTACTAATGGAAGATGTTGTGGTAGTTTGAAACTAGTATTCCCATTATGGGTCGGAATGAAGGTGTGATGTCGTACAATGAATAAGTTATGCGCTGTATAATAGTGTGCATCTGTATGTGTGCAATATGAAACGCCAGCTGGCATGTGTGTGGAGACACTGGTCTGGCTGTGTTGTGTTGTCACGTATAGCCATGTGTCATAAGTACTGCCCGACGGCTGATCACTAGGGATGGAGCAACCATGTAGATAAGTTTCTTTTCATTTAAACTCTTTAAATGGAAGTTTTGCACTTTGTGGAAATATGTTTGTTTAGACTGGTGAGGTGAAAAAATGGCTGACAGAGTAGAGTTATTGTCACGTGCAAATTTACAATTACATTAATTTAAAGATGCTTAAATTACTTGATTGTGACACAAACAGAACATGCTGGACTTGATATGAGTGTTATGCAATACATTTAGGTGCAGATGGTTTCTATGACAACGTCCCTGGCAAGGGAAAGCCCCAGAAGAAGAAAGGTGGAGGATCCGGAGTGGAAGAAGACATTTATGGTGGACTGGGGGAGGGAGGAGAGGGTATTTATGACAACGCCGGTGGAGGTCGAGGGATGAAGTTCAGTGAAGAAGGTGTCTATGAGACCCCACATGGCACAGGTGGGTCTGTCCATGGTGTGTACATATGTAATTGTCCTTAGTGTGTGTGTTGCCGTGACAACGTGTTGCCTTGACTCTGTCATGCCAAATTTGCCCCCCCCCCCATAATTAAGCCCCCCGCAGAACCGAAACAGCAACTGAAATGGTTTCCCCTCTGCTAGATCACCAGTGCCAGTGCAGATTGACGGTCAGATTCGTCGTGTACTTGTACCCTGACGTCTTTCCCAAGTTGGGACGCATTCTCAATCCAGGATAACATGTTTTGTTCGATGAAAAGGCGATTTCGTTCATTAGATGGGCGCTTTGGTTTGATTTATAGGCGATTTCGTTCAATGAGTGGGCGATTTTGTTCAATGAATAGACGATTTCAGCTGACATGTCTTTGCTGCGTGCTCAAGATACACCACAACAACGAATATCGACAGATGAAAAGGACTTTGTCACTACGGCAGAACCATTACGGCAGCCATTTTCTGCCGTTTTTGGCCCAGCGGAGAACCATTTCGGCGGGGGGAACTTTTACGACATGACAACTCCTTGTCACCTACCACAGCCAGTGCTGCTTAGTAGCATATTTGTATTCAATGCATGTATGTAGGTCAAACTGGTCTCTATGACAACGTCCCTGGCAAGGGAAAGCCCCAGAAGAAGAAAGGTGGAGGATCCGGAGTGGAAGAAGACATTTATGGTGGACTGGGGGAGGGAGGAGAGGGTATTTATGACAACGCCGGTGGAGGTCGAGGGATGAAGTTCAGTGAAGAGGGTGTCTATGAGAACCCACATGGCACAGGTGGGTTTAGCATACTCACAGACAGAGGAAGCTATGAACATATCTACGTATGCCAAACTTCTATTGTTGGCACCCTTTTTACATGAGTTTAGTAAGTTGTGTCAATGTCTTGAGCATACCAGTAAACCTGTGTCAGTTGTTGTGGACATGGTCTGTAGCAGTGCCACCACTAAAGTCTTCTGTCCTCTGACCCTTGCTCCTCTCTACAGGGAACGAAGGCCTTTACGACAACCCTGCCATGAAACGCACACCTCAAGGTGCCATGATGGGAAAGGATGGTATGGAGGAGGACATTTATGGTGGAGTGGGTGAGGGAGACGGAAGCATTTACGATGACACTACTGGTGGAGGCAGGGGCATGAAGCACAGCGAGGAGGGTATCTATGACAACCCAAATGCCAAAGGTGAGAGGACACAGTTGGGACTCAATATGTATGGTGCATTTCATTTAGGAGGTTGCAAAAATCTTTGCAAGAGAAGATGTGATTCTAGTCATGTGCACCAATAAGAAGGGGCACGGCGGTTTGACTGTGTACGTCACCTATTTGGAGGGATCTCATTGGTGAATGTGACCTGCTTCTCCTTATATGGTTGGCAGTGTGCTATTGGTTACAATGCAAAGATTCCACAATCTCCTTTACTGTACACACAACTGGATGAGCTTTGCTACAATGGCTTGTGTGGGTGCACAGTAATAGCTGCAGTGGCTGGTCACGTTTGTATCACTGTGTGTGTGTATGTGTGTGCGTGCGTGTGTGCGTGTGTGCATGCATATGTGCGTGTGTGTGTGTGTGTGAGCGCATGCGTGTGTGCGTGTGTGTGTGACTCCTGTGATGGTCTGTCAGTTGCTCCTGTGATGTATGTGTGTGTGTGTCAGTTGTTGTGGACATGGTCTGTAGCAGTGCTACCACTAAAGTCTTGTCTCCTTCTCTGTCCCTTGCTCCTCTCTACAGGGAAGGAAGGCCTTTACGACAACCCTGCCATGAAACGCACACCTCAGGGTGCCATGAAGGGAAAGGATGGTATGGAAGAGGACATTTATGGTGGAGTGGGTGAGGGAGACGGAAGCATTTACGATGACACTACTGGTGGACGCAGGGGCATGAAGCACAGCGAGGAGGGCATCTATGACAACCCAAATGCCAAAGGTGAGAGGCACAGTTGGGACTCAATATGTACGTACGTATATGTGGTACAACCTGTACACACTCTACACACAACTGGATGGACCTTGCTGCAATGGCATGTGGCTGTACAAAGCAACAGCTGCAGTGGCCGTTGTTGTTCTTACAGTTCATACCGTATAAGCTTTAACTTTCGCAGGATTAAACTTTCGCGGTTTTCACAGATCAGCAACCATCTGCAAACGTTTCGCCCCAGAAAACTTACACAAGGCTTTATTTCTCCTGCTAGAGACTCTGCAACCGCGAAAGTAAAAACGCAAAAAACATGAAAACTCGCAAACCGCGAAAGCTTAACCCCGCGAAAGTTAAGCATATGCAGTATATAGCAGCTGCTGCAGTTTCTATTGTAGTCTGGCTGGCTAGACTGTCCCAAAAAGTGCCGGATGCACCCTGGGTGTAATCGGGACGGCCTACGTAGCTAGCCAGACTATTTCTATTGTTGCTGGTGTGTGTGTGTGTGTGTGTGTGTGTGTGTGTGTGTGTGTGTGTGTGTGTGTGTGTGTGTGTGTGTGTGTGTGTGTGTGTGTGTGTGTGTGTGTGTGTGTGTGTGCGTGTGTCACTCTGTGATGTATGTATGTGTGTGTGTCAGTTGTTGTGGACATGGTCTGTGGCAGTGCCACCACTAAAGTTTTCTCTCCTTCCCTGTCCCTTGCTCCTCTCTACAGGGAACGAAGGCCTTTACGACAACCCTGCCATGAAACGCACACCTCAAGGTGCCATGAAGGGAAAGGATGGTATGGAGGAGGACATTTATGGTGGAGTGGGTGAAGGAGACGGAAGCATTTACGATGACACTACTGGTGGAGGCAGGGGCATGAAGCACAGCGAGGAGGGCATCTATGACAACCCAAATGCCAAAGGTGAGAGGACACAGTTGAGGACTCAATATGTATGTACTAGCAGGGCGCCCGCCTTCAGCGGGCGTCTGCTACGGTGAGTCGTACGCCAGCGAGTGGGTCTCAGCCAATTTTGAAGTATATGAGCTGGTAGTATTGGAAGGTAGCTGCTACAACGACGGCCAAATTTAATTCGATCATGGGCAACAGCGAATCACACAGCCCGTAAACTGGAAGTCCAGGAGCAATAATTGGGGCGAGTCTGAGCGAGCCCCACACTAGTCGGTTCGTCATCGGCTCTGTATGTATGTTTGTATGTTTGTATGGTACGTCATTCCGGAAATTTCTATTTACGCGGTCGAAGAGGGGCGTGGCAAGAAAAATGACTGTATGTATACAGTGCAAGTAACATATAGTAAAAGACAACAACCAATGGCCACTACAGAGTGTTGATCGGGTTCAAGCCTTTATGGGCCTCTTCTAAAGTCACTCCCTCAGTTTCTTATGAATGGACAGAGAAGAGCATCTGCACAAGAGGAGAGAAAGGGACCGGAACCGCCACGAAGCTGAATTGGCATTGCAGAAAGCAGAACGGTTGCGCTTGCAGCGGCAGCGAGACAAAGATTGGCGCGATGTCTCTAAACTGTGTAAGATGAGTGAAGTTCAGCGGATGAGGCGCTCAAGTGAAACAGCAGAGGAGAAAGAGACCAGACGTCACCGGATGAGAGAGGCTCAGAGTGAGAGGCGTGCAGGTGAAACAGAAGAGGAGAGTGATGCCAGGCGTCGCCAGATGAGGGAAGTCTACAGCGCTCGACGAATCCAAGCACGCTGCCCGTAGCACGGACGTTGCCAGAACTTCTTGGGTAAGTACGCACTCGAATATAATATACGAGCGCAGCGGTTTACTGTTTCCTGCATGCATCACTAACACAGTCACTGCTTTGCGCTTCCTCAGGCTCGCCCCACAATGCTTTGCATTCACTAGTTAATAAAATGGCCGTCAGCCGCAAACGAAAAACCAAAAAATTGAAGGATATCTCTTACTCTACACACAACTGGATGGACCTTGCTGCAATGGCATGTGGCGGTACAAAGCAACAACTGCAGTGGCCATTGTTGTTCTTACAGTTCATTTACAGCAGCTGCTGCAGTTTCTATTGTAGTCTGGCTGGCTAGACCATCTCAATAAGCACCAGATGCACCCTGGGTGTAATGGGACGATAGACTAGCTAGCCAGACAATTTCTATTGTTGCTGGTGTGTGTGTGTGTGTGTGTGTGTGTGTGTGTGTGTGTGTGTGTGTGTGTGTGTGTGTGTGTGTGTGTGTGTGTGTGTGTGTGTGTGTGTGTGTGTGCGTGTGTGTCACTCTGTGATGTATGTATGTGTGTGTGTGTCAGTTGTTGTGGACATGGACTGTAGCAGTGCTATCACTAAAGTCTTGTCTCCTTCTCTGTCCCTTGCTCCTCTCTACAGGGAACGAAGGCCTTTACGACAACCCCGCCATGAAACGCACACCTCAAGGTGCCATGAAGGGAAAGGATGGTATGGAAGAAGACATTTATGGTGGAGTGGGTGAAGGAGACGGAAGCATTTACGATGACACTACTGGTGGAGGCAGGGGCATGAAGCACAGCGAGGAGGGCATCTATGACAACCCAAATGCCAAAGGTGAGAGTAGCTTGTATCAGGTAACAAGTATTAACTATTGAGCAAAGTTGTAAGACTGTCTCTAGAAATTAGACAGTGAGGCAGTTTCTGTAGTGCTGTCTCTGGCTGACTCTATGCTGCTGCTGCTAATGGTTAGGATCCTTGTACACCCTAAGTGGGGATTGAGCTTCTGGTTGCACTTGGTATGCTGTTCAACTACGCACATACGTACTGCAGGCAGTGTGTGTGCGTCTCACTGCTATAGTGTGTGTTCCAGTTGTGTGGACTGTAGCAGCATGCCACCATAGTCACCTCTCCATGCCTGGTCCTCCCTACAGAGAAGGAAGGCATCTACGACAACCCCCTCATGAATCGCGCACCTCGCGCTGCTGTGAAGGCAAAGAGTGGTATGGAAGAAGACGTTTATGGTAGTGTGGGGGAGGCACAGGGGGATGATGGTCTCTATGACGACCCAAAAATGGTCAGTAAGGGAGGCAAGATGGACTTCAGTGACACTGGTATCTATGACAATCCACATGCAACAAATGGACAAGGTTAGTACACACATGCACACACACACACACACACACACACACACACACACACACACACACACACACACACACACACACACACACACACGCATGCACAGTTCTACTAAAATGGACTTCCTCAATCATTATCTTCAACTGTAAATCCTCACTGCATTAAGTCTCCCTATCCACTTCCCCTCACCAGCTGCAGATGATGGTATCTACGAGGGTGTCCCAACTGACTTCCTTGAGAAGGATAATGCAGGACCAGAGGAAGGAATATATGGAGGTGTCAGTGATGTGGGCGGAGACAGTCTCTATGACAACCCACACGTAGTCACTGGGGCAAATGCACCAGGTGGTAAGAAGGAAGACATTGCTTTCAGCGGAGATGGTATCTATGACAACCCTGAGGCAGTCATGCAGGACGACCCCCTTTACGACAACAAGGAGGGAGTGATGACAAAACCTGAGGACAGGCCAGGCCAGGTGAGAAAAAGGCCAGACTTTGACCGATCAATTTATGAACGGAGCTCAAAGACAACCGGGAAAGGTGAGATTGAGTGAGTAGAAGAGACTATATACATAGGGTTGGTCTACTCCACTACTGGTAGGTTCATGTGCGTGTGATGTTGGCATGTGTGAGTACAGTACAACTGGAATACTGACTACAGTAGAAGCACTTTATAAGAACACACTGAATTTGAGCCACTTCTCTAATGAGGACAGTGCCTACTGTCCCAGCAACGTACATAGAGAGATGTGTACAAACTACGTACCCTTACAAATGGACGCTTCTCTAATGAGAACAATGGTCTAGTTCATCCTGCAGTCAATCTTACACTGAATAGGGAAGTGTTTTGAAGTGTGGATCCCTAACCAGTTCCTCTGCTGCTCTTCACAGGGCTTCAGCAAGGTGCCAAGGAGCGCTGGCCGCTCATCCACCAGAGCTGGTTCCATGGCAAGGTGGAAAGGATTGAGGCAGCGGCACTGCTGGAAAAGGACGGGGATTTCCTTGTGCGGGAGAGCAAGAAGAAGGAAGGAAGTTATGTCCTTACCGCCTTTGTTGGCAAGCAGGTGCAGCATCTGGTGCTGGTGGATGCAGAAGGAAAGGTGTGTGTGAGTGCATGGTAGGAGTTGAGGTGATGGAGGCGGTCTGTGAGGGGATGTGGGTGGATGTGAGGTGTGAGGAGAGGGTGTGTGGGAAGGTACAGACGATAGGTGCCATGGAGATCATGAAGGAAAGAAGTGATGATTACATCTTGTTGTCCTGAGAAATGATTTCACCTGATTGACCACTTTTGCGTATGTGACCAAGTGCACTCGGAATTTAATCTTCTGGACCTGAAAATCTTTCTCTCTTGATGTACGTACATGTGTGTGTGTGTCTGTGTGTGTGCAGGTGAGGGCAAAGGATCGTGAGTTTTCCAGTGTTGCTGAGATGGTGTACCACTTCATGGACACCAAGACTCCCCTCTTCCTTGGCAAGACGGAAGTGTTCCTTAAGCGCCCCATTGAGAACATCTTCCCAAAGGCCAGCATGGATGAAGACGGAGAGTCCATCTACCAGACAACAGAATAACATTAACATTGCATGTTTTGGTACATTTTGGGATAAAAACCTATTTTTCTTCTACCCTAACTTGTATTTTTGAGTGCTGTGCACTAAATATTGAGGATCAAGGAGTGTCTTGTAGCATGCACAGTCAAAGTACCTATACAGTAAATGTATGCAGCTGCAGTGCACAGTCTCACGTATAGCCGGACCGCTCTCTGAAAAGTAATCTGGCTATATGTGAGACTATTCTGCAGAGTGCTTGTGGTTAATGTCACAACATCACATAAGTCACACAATCCATGTACTGTGTGCACCATTAATTTACATACAAAAGTGCCATTTTTGTGAAACGTGCCAGTGTGTTATTATATAGGTTGATATTAAACTGCTGCTAATATAAAGTGCAAGTGCATGAACTGATCTATGCATCATGTTTTGATCCCATGTTGCAATTCTATTGTTGACTGATGTCATAATGTGCTAATATCATTGGATGGAAACAGATACTCAGCAAGAATCCCAAGTATTTGACATTGTTTTGGTCAAATATTCTAAACATCCAATCTGTTCATGCTATGTAATAACACCACTAACAGGTCATGCTTCGCTGACACTACATATAGTGTGCAGTCCAGTAGAGGGTAAGTAGTTAGTGACACCATTCACAAGGAACAGCAGTCCACGATGTTGTTCTCCTTCAAAGTTGTCTCTTTCTTGATTGGAGTTGCCGATCTCTGTGTCCTAGTGCAAGGCACCCCAAGTCAGCCAAGGACCTTTCTCTCCTCTGAACATAAAAGGTTCTACGACAGGAGGGACCCTCCCCTGGTTACTGTGCTGCAAGTTCTATCGTGCCCAATAGATAGCACACCAACTGTGACTGAAAACGACAACTCTGCACACTACAACTTCAGCCTTTCCCCAACAGATGACATCATTGGTGTGAACGCAACGTCCACTGCCTACTTCCTCCTTCTAGCAATGTCCGATGACAGATCTTCCAGTGGCTCACGATTGAAACTGCAATGCATTGGCTCAACAGCAGGTGCCTCTGAAGTGCTCGAAGTGGAGGCCCTTGCTTCACATGAGTCTCCATATCTGCTTGAAGCCCCTGAAGTCCCAATAACTGTACCCAACACACAGCCTGTTGGTAGTGTTGTCTATCAACTTAAGTTTGAGATTGGACATTGCTACCAGCGTGGTGTAAGTTAATAAAGTTATACAATTGAGTGCACATCTAGCATCCACTTCTATTGGTGAGGTATCTAGCTACTTGTCAGTGCTAGTATGTGATTGCCTTAGAGGTAAAATTATGATAATTTTACACTGTCTGGTCCATTCATTGGCCTGCACACATAGTCTTCTCTTTCAGTTTTGACTAATGGTCTCCCCTCACAACTAGGCTGAAGAGTACCAGAGACAGGTTCCATGTTGGAAGACATCACAGTCACTTCCTGTTACTTGTAGCCATAGCAACATGACTGCATGCCCATGCACTTTAATCATATAGGGATTAACTCCATGGAGCTACAGGCATTCCAAGAGGCACTGACACTCAATCCTTCCATAGCAATGCATACTTCACAAAGTGTTTCTAATTATCTGATTTGCATGCATTCATACAGGTTACTGTTGAGGTCTCTGAGTTGACAGCAAACGTACCCTTCATCATTGAAAATGGAACAAATGGAAGTGTATCACAGTTGGTTGTGAGTCGCCCTCTACAGCCAGGAGTCCATGATGTGCTCATAGTGGCCTACTGTGATAGGTACGTTAATGCCCCATGGATCCACTCCCACTACAAGATCAGTATTGAAGTTACAGAAGGTTGGTTGGGATGTGTGTTGAGATGCAGTGTTTCCTTTGGGTTTTCTAAACTCTTCTTCATAGTTTAGTCTCACATGCAATGTACACATGTACTAGCCATAGACATGCACTTTTACCATCTGCATGTTCACTATACTATCTATGCATGTATGAGAGTTGATTGAGACCACAATACAGTGTTTTTGAGTGCTGTGCACTAAATATTGAGAAAGTGGTCTGGCTACACTGCAGCTGTATTATGCTTGCTGTAAGGGTACTTTGATTGTGCATGCAACAACACACTCCTTGATCTTCAATATTTCTTTATTGGAGTTGCTGATCTCTGTGTTCTAGTGCAAGGCACCCCAAGTCAGCCAAGAACATTTCTCTCCTCTGAATATGCAAGGCCCTATGACAGGAGAGACCCTCCCCTGGTTACTGTGTTTCAAGTTCTATCGTGCCCAATAGACAGCACACCAACTGTGACTGAAAACGACAACTCTGCACACCACAACTTCAGCCTTTCCCCAACAGATGACATCATTGGTGTGAATGCAACGTCCACTGCGTACTTCCTCCTTCTGGCAATGTCAGATGGCAGCAGTTACATCAGCTCACGATTGAAACTGCAGTGCATTAGCCCAACAGCAGGTGCCTCTGAAGTGCTCGAAGTGCGGGCCTTTGATTCACATTCGTCTCCATATCTTCTAGAAGCTCCCGAGGTCCCAATAACTGTACCTGACACACAGCCTGTTGGTAGTGTTGTCTATCAACTTAAGTTTGGGATTGGAAATTGCGGCCAGCTTGGTGTAAGTTAAAGTACAATTGAGTGCACATCTAGCGGTGAGGTATCTAGTCATCTGTCAGTGCTAGAATATGATTGCCTTAGACGGATACATTTTGTTAATTGTACAGTAAAATGTTCATTCATTGGCCTGCACACATATACTTCCTTTCAACTTTTGACTGATGATCTCCCCTCATGTCTGAGCTGAAGAGAGCCAGAAACAGGTTACATGTTGGAAGACATTACAGTCACTTCCTGCTACTTGTAGCTATAGCAACATGACTGCCCATGCACCATGCACTTTAATCATAGGGGTTAACTTCATGGAGCTCCATTCCAAAAGGCACTCACACTCTATCCTTGCATTAATGCATACTGCATATAGTGTTTCTAGTTATCTGATTTGCATGCCTGCATACAGGTTACTGTTGAGGTCTCTGAGTTGACAGCAAACGTACCCTTCATCATTGAAAATGGAACAAATGGCAGTGTATCACAGTTAGTTGTGAGTCGCCCTTTACATCCAGGAGTCTATGATGTGCTCATAGAGGCCTACTGTCATGGGATTGTCAGTTCCCCGTCTTTCTACTCCCACTACAAGATCAGTATTGAGGTTACAGAAGGTTGGTTGCAATATGAGTTAAGAGTTTCTTTTGGATTTTCTAAACTCTTCTCTATTGTTTAGTCTCACATGCAATGTACACATGTACTAGCTATAGACATGCACTTTTACCATCTGCATGCATGTTCACTATACTATCTGTGCATGTATGAGAGCTGGTTGAGACCACATTACAGTAGCACCTGCTGCCAAGCTGTTGTCAGACGTGCCCCAGCACAGTACCAATGCACACATAGTAATAGTTCAACAGCGATTTAAAAGAGTGCTTAACCAACCCTCTCTGCCCAACACTTATACATTCTCTCTTAACTTCCCACTCTCCCTCTCTCCATCCCATCCAGTTCAACCCTTCATCTGTGATCCTCCAGTGGACCTGACTGTGAACCAGTCAAGTCCAGCCACATTCAGTTGCACTGCACAGGGCAACCCAGTGCTGACCATCTCCTGGACAGGATCCTCAGCCAACTTCACTACAGAGGACACTCCTAGAGCCAACTTCACTGTGTCATCTGTACTGACCATTGACTCAGCAGTGAGGGCACTCCATGAAGGAGTCTACACTTGCAGTGCCAGCAATGGTGTAGGACCATCTCTCAACAGCAGCGCAGCACTCACTGTACAAGGTACTGCAGGCCTGAGACACATGCACCACACAACACTAGATGTACAGTAGCCCTTCCACACATACTGAGTAGCACCACGTTACCCATCTCACACCACTGGACCACATTATACCAACTGCAGCTGTCATTACATTTTGTGCTTCTATTCCTTTTACCTTCAGTTCCTCCCACTGTGGAAGCTGTCCGAGGAAGGATAGTGGGTTTAGAGTTGATGAATGTGACTTTGGCCTTTGTCATCGTGGATGCCTCCCCAGAGGTCCTACCAGGGAATATCCAGTGGACATTCATGGATATGCAAGGGACAAGATTCAGCATACCAACTAACTCTCTGACAACCAGCTTCTCCAACCTCACCGGGGTATTCAGTGATGATCGACTGAACCTCACTCTTTCAGGTCTGACGTTTGACTTTGAGGGCACGTGCTCAATGACAGTCACAAATGAAGCAGGGAGCAATTCTGCATCTGTTGTACTGCTCACTGAAGGTCAGTTAAAGAAGATATTGAAAATACATGTAATAGTTAATGATAGTAAACCTCTTCCTTCACTGCAGGTCGTCCTAGAGTCATCAGACCACCAGAGAGCCAACAAGTGGCGAATGGTGCTAATATAACGTTTAGCTGCATTGCATTGGCTGAACCTCTTCACTCACTGACATGGTACTTTATCAATGCAAATGGTGTCAACACAACCATTGGGTCTGTCAACGGCACAGAGAATATGACAACAGATGATGCAAAGTACCAAATCACTGACAGTGGTACCAATCCAGATAACTACGGCAGGCTGCTTGTCAGAGATGTCCAGTTTGAAGACAGGGGAGTGTACATGTGTCTTGCTGAGAACAGACATGGTTCAGAAGCTGCCTCTGCCACTCTGTCTGTGCAGGGTGAGTGAGTGCTGACAGTGCTGGTGTAGTGCAATGTGCTGTGCAGTGTGCTGTGCATGCTGTGTTATGTGGTGGGTGCAGTCAGTGATGGTATGCTGCTGATTGCTCCTGCAGTGCCTCCCATGTTCATGTCAACCTCCCCACAAGTTGACATTGTCATCAACAGCACTGACAATGTCACTCTGAGCTGCTCCCTCCGAGGCTTCCCCATCTCTAACTTACAATGGATGAAGGACGGCACTCCACTCGCTCCAGATGGCTCCCACATCACCATCACCACCTTCAGAAGACAGGCCCCAACAGACACCTTCTCTTTCAGCAGTATCCAGGACAGCAACTTTGAGCCTATCCCTCAGGAGGGTCTGGAGTACTTTGAGGCTGTGAGTGAGCTGACATTATTGCCTCCCGTAGCAAGAGGGAACACGGCTGTCTACACCTGTGAGGCGGAAGCACATTTTGTTCAGAACTACACCACGACCTCAGGCAGCATTTTCGTCAATGTTTCTGGTAATTTTATCATGCACATGCACAATTTGCAGCCAACTATTGCACTGGGCAAGGCAATTTTTCATTCAACTGTTCACTCTCTTCATTCCTTTCAGTGACAACCATTATCCAGCTCTACTTGAGACCAGTTTCAAATTGCCTCACTTGGGTGGTTAGTCCACAGTAGCATGCATATCTACATGCATCCACTACAAGTTGCACCTGGTCGTATAACTGTTTTACGTGCAGGAGAGCAACAGTGAAGTCAAGCTGTTGGACATATCGGCTGCTCTCTCAGTTCCACTTCAGCAAAACTGCAGCTGCTCTTTATCTGTTCAGAGACATGCCTTCAGCTGCTTGAAAACTGAGGACTCTCAGACAGTGGTGTTCCTTGCAGAGCTCTCATACACAGCACTCCCTGGAGTGGATCTGTCCTCTTTCCTCATGGCTTGGGTCAACTCGGCTCCTCCCATCATTGTGGCCTCAACACAGCTGCAGGTGAACAGCACATGCCCTGTGGTGATTGACTTCTTGGAGCCACAAGGCTGCTTAGTAACACCAACAGCTGACCCATCTACTGCGGCCCCGTTCACAGATGTCACTGTGATTGCAGTAGCAGTAGGTATTGCTGTCCTCGTCATGGTGATCATCACTGTTGCCATAGTGATGGCAGTGATCATATTTTGCAGAAAGCAGTCAAACTACAGGTACATGTATGACAATATAATTCATGTGTTGACAGTTGTTGAATTATTAAAGCACACATTTGTCACTTGGCGAACACCATGGTGGTATACTCCTCAGAGTTGCATTCACTACTTGCTCTGCAGGTCCAGTCGTCGACACCTCCCCAACCCAGTGAATGACGAGTATGAGTACACTGGCAGTAATCCTGGGGGTGTGGTGCTGGCCAACATGACAGAGAACCCCTCCTATGTGACTGCAAGGGAGGCAGTCACGAGCTTCTCCTCTGGCACAGAAGGGGACAAGGGGAAGGAGGACCACACGTATGAGGTGCTGCCCTTTGAGGCTGCCGAGGAGGAGCAGCAGAACACCATGCACACATAATGGCCAGGAGGACACTGCAGCTGTTAGCTAGGGTGTTGCTGCAGATGATGTGCATGTGTATGCAAACCAGTGACTGTTAGGACAATAGTGTTAGTGTGTGCAGCTGAACCTTTGCCAATAGTTACACAACTTTACACTCGTATGCACTTGTTTTCACATTACATATATTTCTCAAGTTAATCAATATTGTGCAATAAGTAAGAAATAATTGGTCATCTCAGGCCGTATAGATACACCACTCCCCACACTGTACAATAGTTGTATACAGTTCATACTGTACTTCGTTCGCAGATGACTGAAAGTGCATCTAATTATAGGATGTTGGTGTCAGCTCAGTTACATACCTAACATGCAGTTGTGCATACCTGGGGCCAGCCCTCACCTCAAGCACAAGATCACAGCATACCACAGTACAATTGATATCATAGACACAAATTGCTTCTTGTAGCCAGTGAATGAGATGAGAGAGAAGAGGGAGCTTTAGCTGTCACTGTGTTAACTGCAGGTGTGTGAACAGACAATATGTGAGTAACTAATCCATTGGCATGAGAAGTGGGAAAAGCATCGCCACTTGGTCAAGAACACACTGCAGTAGCTACATGTCATGTACAGTGACTGCTAGTTATATGTCCCACTACTGTGCATGTATAGCTTGCACTATATGAGCACTGTACTGAATGAAGAGGCCATACAGGTACAAGGATTCTTGCCTCTAACTTTGGGGAGGGTACTAAAGTGTCTTGAAATTGTAGCTACCTTATCTTTTGTGAACAGGTGACTATTGCCTTGGGTGCATATATATGGTGTTGAGTAGATCTCCGGCAAATATAGGGAAACAGTTCAGACACTTAAGACTAGCTAGTAGCTTGAGGTACAAAGGATCCCTGCCTCTGACTTTGGGAAGGGTACTTAAAGTGTCACAAAATTTAGCTATCCGTTGTGAACCAGTGGATGCTTGTGGTGTTGAGACATAGGCCTCTGGCATACATAGGGAAACAGTCCAGACACTCAGGATTAGCTATAGTAGCCAGGAAACTGGACTAGTGACTCAACTAGCTAATTTGACGTTTCCCATATAGCTATGTATATGTATGCACACCAGCCCTTACAGAATTGTGTACACTTTACCTTCATTTGCATGATTTACAGGCCTAGCTACCCACTAAGTAGGCAGTATCATGCATACACTCACTGCTATATATATAGCACCCGAGGTTGGGTGCATATGGCATGTGTATATATGTAATAAACCCACAACAAGGCTCTCTGATATGCTATGTAGCACATTCGTAGCCTGTTCTGAAATTGTATTGAAGCTGCACATATCATTAATACAAACAGTTGTACAATGAATTACATGCATGCTGTACTACATACATACATACGTCGGCCTATTACAGCACCGGGGCTACATACAAGAAGCTATAGTGTACACATGTCCAATGAAAGTTGTGCAATATCAGTAAGTTGGTAGTTGCATGGCCTATGTAGCTAGTTGATTCGCTTCCTCCATTCGTCTCTGTCAGCAGCACATCTTGAGATTTCTGCAGCAGTCATATGTCCTCCCAGATCACTAATGATTGTTTTGAGGAATGTCCTTCTGTTTCCCTGCCCCCTTCGCATAGGACCTGAGCCCTGCCAGAATACTAGGTCTGCCACTGGTTGGTATCTGTCTTTGATGCAGCGAGCAGCATGCCCAACAAAATGTAGGCGCCGGTCTCGTATGATGTCATCTGCTCGTGGTAGGTCTCCGTACAGCTCTTCGTTAGTGATGCGATCTCTCCAGTGCACGTTCAGGGCTTTGCGCAGCAAGTTAGAGTAGGTGCCACAGATTCTCGATGTCAGCTGCTCAGTCAAGGTCCAGGTTTCTGCTCCATAAAGCAGAACACTCTCTACTGTGGCTTTGAATACTCTGATCTTAGTGTTACGGCTGCACCCAGACTTCCACACCCTCCACAATTTGTTTGCTGCTTCGTATGCACATGCACGACGTACCACAAAGTCCTTGTTTGATGACATAATCCAGCTGCCAAGGTACCTGAAATCGGCTACCTCAGCAATTTCCCCACCACTCACTCTCAGTGTAGGGTGAGTGTCGCCAGAAAAGTCACCTATTCTGATGTACTCGGTCTTCTTCATGTTGATGTGCAAGCCAACAGCAGCCGCATTTTCCTCAACTGCTGTGAGTAGGGTCTGTGCGTTGGCCATGGTGCCAGACAGGAGGGCGATGTCGTCTGTGAAGTCCAAATCTGTCACATATTTGGCTGGGTGTCGACGTGATAGGCGCTTTTGGATCATGAATCCAACACTGTCATCTGTAATAGCAGCTCTGAGGACATAGTCCACAACAATGACAAACAGATAGGGGGCCAGTGTATCACCTTGTAGGACACCTGCTTCTACTTGAAAGTCTGCACTGCAACCATCTGCAGTCACCACTCGTGCGGCTGTTCCTGAGTACATCGACATTACTGCAGTTACTATCTTGGTGGAGAGACCGTAGTTGTACAGGACTTCTTCCATTCTGGTTCTCGAGATGGAGTCAAATGCTTTTGAAAAGTCAATGAAAGTAACCACACACTGGCATTCCTGCCTCACCGTACACTCTTCAATGATTCGCCGTAGGGCTAGGATATGTTGGACGGTAGATCTGCCTACGCGAAACCCATTCTGATTGGGTCGCAGCAAGGGTTCAACATGTGGTTGGATACGATTGAGCAATATCCTGTTGTACAGTTTAGCAGCGAGTGACATGAGTGCAATACCCCGATAGTTTGCACACACTGAGGCATCCCCCTTCTTGAAGATGGGAATGATGCCAGACACCTTCCATTCATCAGGCACCACTCCAGTCTCAAATGCTTGATTCAGTACTGGCAACAGGATCTCGTGTATGCCAGTGAGCTTAAGCAGCTCAGGTGGAATAGAGTCCATGCCACAGGCCTTTCCTGTCTTCAACTGTGAGGCGGCAGTCGCTATTTCATTTAGTGAGATGGAACCCTCATCAATAGGCAGCATACCCTCATGCACTTGCAGCACTGGCAGAGCAACATCTGGTGGTTTAGATGCTAAAAGCCGCATGAAGTGGTCACGCCACAGAGTCAGTCTGTCCTGCTGAGAGTCTGCTGCAATGCTACAAACTTGTCTACACTTCCTCCCTGTCATTCGATCAATCACTTTCCATGCAGCACTATGCTTTCCATCCTTGCTAGCCTGCTCCACCTCACTGGCCATACTTGCATAGAACACCTCCTCTTTGTCTACATACAGTTGTGATAGAGATTTTGTTGCATCAGCCATCTTTTGCCTTGAGTCATCACTTCTCACCTCCTTGTATGTTCTTTGAGCCTCCGCTACCAGATCACGCGCTGTGATGATGTCAGTGTCTAACCAAGGCTTGGAGCGTACAAATCGTGGTTTGACTGGAAGATGAGTTTCACATGCAGTTTTGGCAGCAGCAACAAATAGCTCGTAAGATGGTGTATCCCCAGTGGCAGCACAAACATCGGACTCCACTAACTCAGCAATGGGGGCCTCCTTCAACCTTGCATAATCTAAGGAGGGCACCCTGTTGGTCTTCTTAGGAGTAGCTAACTTCATGGTCACTCTAATTTTCATTAGTCGATGGTCTGATGCTGGAGCAACCACACGGTATAGTTGGCAGTCAAGTACAGAGCTAGCAAACTTACGTCTTGTGAGGCAATGGTCGATTCTGGATTGAAATCCTTGTGGTCCACAATGGGTGTACCACTGTCTGCGAGGTTTATCCTTGGCACACTGGGCAGAGAATAGACCCTGCTCCTCCATAAACTCAGCCATTCGTTCTCCATTGTCAGAGGCACTTGAGTGTATTGGGAACTTACAGAAACGGGAGTCAAGTCGTGCATTCATATCACCAAGAACAAAGAGACGGTCTCTCTTAGGTAAGGGATCTATGGTCTGATGTAGCTGTGAGTAGAAGAGATCTTTAGTAGCCAAGTCAGCTACATTGGTAGGGGCATAGGCACAAACCAGATGAGTCCTAGGAGCTCCTTTAGTGTGGCCAGAAAATTGGAGTCGCATGACTCTATCTGACTTGTATTCTACTCTATCAAGACATTTGAAGGCTATTGGAGACACCAGAAACCCTATACGTCCTGAACCACCATCATCCGCAGTGTGAGTAACTAACCTCCATCCGCCTGGTAAAGGCAAAACTCTACTGTAGGAGCTTGGACTACTGCTGTTTGAAAGACAAATCCTGTGTTCTTGGATAGCACACACATCGATTCTCTTCTTCTCTAGAAATCCAACTAGCTCTTGCTGTCTCCACTTGGCCTTTAGAGTGCGAACGTTGTAAGTCGCGATGTTGGTGACGATTCTTGGACAAAACACTTTAGGCTTTCTTCCATAACCACTCTCGACCGGCGCTGTTGGAATTGCGCGACGCTCAGGGACGTCACCCACCTGAGCCAGGATCTCCTTCGCTGTGGTACACGTTTGAAGGTGTGCACGCTTCTCGCTCCAGGACCGCAGCCTATTCCAGCTACCAGCTGCCGCCCTCCAGGCTGCCCGGCTGGCCTTTCTTCGTACAACTGCGTCCATCGAGCGCTTCCCTCTGCCACAGTGTCTCCGCTGCCTATACGTAGCCTCCGCAGCTGGTTCCATCAAGGATGCACCGCGCGGTTCGCCAATAGCCAGAGGAAATTCAGGAGATACTTACTTGGGGAGGGCAGCCATTTTTCCGCCCCGCACCCCCTGCTGTACTAGCTGCTCCCACTATATTGGGGTGGCAGTCCCATTGTATGTATATGTATATGTATGACAAATTAATGTTGCTACTAGTAACCAGACTGTCCTTGTGTTGTACTATATTCTGAATTTCACTATAGTTTCTCGCACTGCCTTCATCATGATTAATGCATACTCTTGGAATCGCCGACCTTTTGGTTGTTAGTGAAGTAAAGTAAGCATGATCAATCCACTCAAGTTAGCCATGCAGTCTTCTATCTAAATAGCTATGGCCATCTACAAATTATGCTGTGTGCATGTGCTTCTTGATCAACACAATGCAGTGGTGGTGATACATGATATGGCTTGGTGGGGCTCCTTGGTGGCGAAGTCATGGGCTATAGTCACTGATCTCTGGATCCAGTTAGTGGGTCATCATTCAGTTGCGTTGGCCATTTTGACAGCCGCAAATAGAGACATATGGTATGAAGATTGACCCTATATATATACCAACGCTGACAGACACCATCCCCTACCCCCCCTGCCATACTACTCACTAATGGGGGGCTCGCTCAGGCTTGCCCCAAGTATGTAGCTACATCTGTGTGTGCAATATGAAAAAAGGCAAATGATGATCGTTTTAATATCGTGGCAAGGACATTTCCGCCAAGCCATCCCAAGCACCGGCCTACATATTCATTATGGTGCATTCCTTGTACGGTTTCACCCTATTATTTTGTAGCTTGTACTGTATGTGTATATCCGTCCCAGTCAACCGGAGGCACCTAGATTGCGCAATAGCCCGGTGTCTCCGCAGACGCTCACAACAAAACGCTGTACTTGGCCACCATCGGCCACGAAACTGCTCAACACTCCACTTCATCGCTGCACGCCGCGTTCAGATTGTTGTTAACGGCGCTCATTGCTCCAGCGAGGGCTACACGCCTGTTGCTTCCGTCTGACTGACGTCATTTGCCCCGCGTGGCCGGGAACACTTCCTTTGTCCCCTCGGGTGAAGCGCTACACGCGTAGTGTTAGCTAAGCATGGACGAACTACCTCGCGCAGCACCAAATATGTAGGTGGCGATTGCACAGCAAGCATGTCCTTGTTGGCCAAAGCTAGCCTGTGCCAGTGGGTAGGCCAGTTTCTTGCATCGCCAGAGCGGCCATTTTGATGACGTCATCAGCGGCCACAGCGAGGCCCTATATACTGCATTCTATCATAGGTCGAGTATCTATGATTCTATGTATGCCCTAGTTATATTATTGGATGGAAACAGTAACTCGGCAAGAAAGCCTTTGACATCGTTTTGGTTAAATATTCAAAACACCCAACCTCTCCCTGCTTGAAATTGCTTTGTAGCTAATGACACCACTAATTGGTCATGCTTCAGCTGATACTGTATAGCTATAGTGTGCAGTCCAGTCAGACAGTATAGTGACACCATTCACAAGGGACACCAGTCTACGATGTTATTTTTCTTCAAAGTTGTCTCTTTCATGATTGGAGTTGCTGGTCTCTGTGTCCTAGTGCAAGGCACCCCAAGTCAGCCAAGAACCTTTCTCTTCCCTGTTAGAAGGTACTATGACAGGAGGGACCCTCCCTTGGTTACTGTGTTTCAAGTTCTATCGTGCCCAATAAACAGCACACCAGCTGTGACTGAAAACAGCAACTCTGCGCACCGCAACTTCAGCCTTTCCCCAACAGATGACATCATTGGTGTGAATGCAATGTCCACTGCCTACTTCCTCCTTCTGGCAATGTCAGATGGCAGCAGTTTCATTAGCTCACAATTGAAACTGCAGTGCATTAGCCCAACAGCAGGTGCCTCTGAAGTGCTCGAAGTGAGGGCCTTTGATTCTTTGGAGTCTCCATATCTCCTAGAAGCCCCTGAGGTCCCAATAAGTGTACCTGACACACAGCCTGTTGGTAGTGTTGTCTATCAACTTAAGTTTGGGATTGGACATTGCTACCAGCGGGGTGTAAGTTAATAGAGTTACAATTGAGTGCAAATCTAGCATCCACTTATAGTGGTGAGGTATCTAGCCACCTGTCAGTGCTAGTATACAATTGCCTTAGAGATAAATTATGTTACTTGTACAGTAAATTTTCCATTCATTGGCTTGCAAACATATACCTCTCTTTCAACTTTTGACTGATGATCTCCCCTCATGTCACCTGCTGAAGAGAGCCAGAAACAGGTTACATGTTGGAAGACATTACAGTCACTTCCTGTTACTTGTAGCTATGGCAGCATAACTGCCCATGCACCATGCACTTTAATCATATAGGGGTTAACTCCATGGAGCTCCATTTCAAAAGCCACTGACACTGTATCTTTCCATAGTGATGCATACTTCATAAAGTGTTTCTACTACCTGTTTCTACTACCTGTTTGCACGAATGCATACAGGTTACTGTTGAGATTTCTGAGTTGACAGCAAATGTATCCTTCAGCATTGAAAACGGAACAAATGGCAGTGTATCACAGTTGGTTGTGAGTCGCCCTCTACAGCCAGGAGTCCATGATGTGCTCATAGTGGCCTACTGTGATAGGTACGTCAGTTTCACATGGGCACACAGCTACTACAAGATCACAATTGAAGTTACGGAAGGTTGGTTGGGATATGTGTTGAGATGCAGTGTTTCCTTTGATTTTTCTAAACTCTTTTTTATAGTTTATTTACTTTAGATATCAACATATGTAAGCCAACAGGTTCCACTGCATACCACAGCTAATTTGAAAAAAGCAAATACATCACAACAAACTCGTAACTAAAGTCAAACAAGAAATCATGCACTTAAGGAATAATTGATATAATTAATTACCAGGATACAACAGCCCTATGCTCTCTCTCTCTCTCTGGAGTCAGAGCCACAACAATCCTGCCCCTCAGGGGCCAACCCCATTCCTGCCAGAGGTGTGGAGCCCAGGTTGACTTGACTGGTACTCATAGCCTAAGCTGCTCAAGGAGTGAGGGAGACACCCTTGCCATGCCACCCTCAACAACATCATCCAAAGGTCCCTTGGCAGCTGCCCACATTTCATCCACCCTGGAACCAACCGACCTGTGCAGAGCAGATGGAAAGCGGCCAGACGAGCTGACTATTGTACCATGGAAATGTGGGCGCTCCCTCGTATGGGATGTAACGTGTCCAGATATGCATGCGCGTTTGCTCCTTCACACATCTCACAGGCTACTAGGGAGGCAGGAGCAGTTGCCTCTATTGCTGAAGTGAGAAAGAGGAGCAAGTACCAAGACCTGCTCGCAACACACAAATTTGTCATAATCGCTGTTGAGACCTCGGGTGCATTTGGCCCTGAGGCAGAAGCCTTCATAAGAGAGGTTGGTCGGCATCTCTGGGGGACATCGGGAGTCCACATGTCACATGCACACCTCCTCCAGAGGGTGACGGTGACAGTACAGAGAGGGAACGCTGTTGTATCCTGGTAATTAATTATATTAATTATTCCTTAAGTGCATGATTTCTCGTTTGACTTTAGCTACAAGTTTGTTGTGATGTATTTGCTTTATTTACATTAGCTGTGGTATGCAGTGGAACCTGTTGGCTTACATTTGTTGATATCTAAAGTAATACAATATTATAATTCTTTATAGTTTAGTCTCTGTCACATGCAATGTACACATGTACTAGCTATAGACATACACTTTTACCATCTGCATGCATGTTCACTATACTAACTGTGCATGCATGAGAGCTGGTTGAGACCACAGTACAGTGGGACCTGCCAAGCTGTTGTCAGATATGCCCAGTACAGTACCAATGCACACACAGTCATAAATGAAGTGCAATTTAAAAGAGTGCTTAACCCTCTCTACCCAACACTTATACATTTGAATTCCCTCTTAACTTCCCACTCTCCCTCTCTCCATCCCACCCAGCTCAACCCTTCATCCAAGCTCCTCCAGTGGACCTGACTGTGAACCAGTCACACGCAGCCACATTCAGTTGCACTGCACAGGGCAACCCAGTACCGACCATCTCCTGGACAGGACCCTCAGCCAACTTCACTACAGAGGACACTCCTGGGGCCAACTTCACTGTGTCATCTGTACTGACCATTGACTCAGCAGTGAGGGCACTCCATGAAGGAGTCTACACTTGCAGTGCCAGCAATGGTGTAGGACCATCCCCCAACAGCAGTGCAGCACTCACTGTACAAGGTACTGCAGGCCTGAGACACATGCACCACACAACACCAGATGTACAGTAGCCCTTCCACACATACTGAGTAGCACCACATTACCCATCTCACACCACTGGACCACACTATACCAACTGCAGCTGTCATTACATTTTGTGTTTCTACTCCTTTTACCTTCAGTTCCTCCCACTGTGGAAGCTGTCCGAGGAAGGATAGTGGGTTTAGAGTTGATGAATGTGACTTTGGCCTTTGTCATCTTGGATGCCTCCCCAGAGGTCCTACCAGGGAATATCCTGTGGATATTCATGGATATGCAAGGGACAAGATTCAGCATACCAACTCACTCTCTGACAACCAGCTTCTCCAACCTCACTGGGGTGTTCAGTGGTGATCGACTGAACCTCACTCTTTCAGGTCTGACGTTTGACTTTGAAGGCACGTACTCAATGACAGCCACAAATGAAGCAGGGAGCAATTCTGCATCTGTTGTACTGCTCACTGAAGGTCAGTTCAAGGAGATATTGAAAATAATAGTTCATGATAGTAAACCTCTTCCATCACCGCAGGTCGTCCTAGAGTCATCAGACCACCAGAGAGCCAACAAGTGGTGAATGGTGCTAATATAACGTTTGGCTGCATTGCATTGGCTGAACCTCTTCACTCACTGACATGGTACTTCATCAATGCAAATGGTGTCAACACAACCATTGGGTCTGTCAACGGCACAGAGAATATGGCAACAGATGATGCAAAGTACCAAATCACTGACAGTGGTACCAATCCAGATAACTACGGCAGGCTGCTCGTCAGAGATGTCCAGTTTGAAGACAGGGGAGTGTACTTCTGTCTTGCTGAGAACAGACATGGTTCAGAAGCTGCCTCTGCCACTCTGGCTGTGCAGGGTGAATAAGTGCAGACAGTGGTAATTTTCTGGTAATTTTATCATGCACGTGCACAATTTGCAGCCAACTATTGCACTGGGTAGGGCAAGTTTCATTCAACTGTTCACTCCCTTCATTCTTTTCAGTGACAACCATCGTCCAGCTCTATTTGAGACCAGTTTCAAGTTGCCTCACTTGGGTGGTGAGTGCCACACCAGCGTGCATATCTACATGCATCCACTACAAGTTGCACCTGGCCGTATATAACTGTTTTACGTGCAGGAGAGCAACAGTGAGGCCAAGCTTTTGGATGTATCGGCTGCTCTATCAGTCCCACTTCAGCAAGACTGCAGCTGCTCCTTATCTGTTCGGAGACATGCCTTCAGCTGCTTGAAAACTGAGGACTCTCAGACGGTGGTGTTCCTTGCAGAGCTCTCATACACAGTACTCCCTGGAGTGGATCTGTCCTCTTTCCTCATGGCTTGGGTCAACTCGGCTCCTCCCATCATTGTGGCCTCCACACAGCTGCAGGTGGACAGCACATGCCCTGTGGTGATTGACCTCTTGGAGCCACAAGGTTGCTTAGTAACACCAACAGCTGACCCATCTACTGCAGCCCTGTTTACAGATGTCACTGTGATTGCAGTAGCTGTAGGTATTGCTGTCCTCGTCATGGTGATCATCACTGTTGCCATAGTGATGGCAGTGATCATATTTTGCAGAAAGCAGTCAAACTACAGGTACATGTGCGACAATGGCATCAATAATAATTTATGTGTTGACAGTTGTTGAATTATTACAGCTCATATTTTGTCACTTGGTGCATGTGCCTGTAGTGGTATACTTCCCAGTGTTGCGTTCACTACTTGCTCTGCAGGTCCAGTCGTCGACACTTCCCCAACCAAGTAAATGACGAGTATGAGTACACTGGCAGTAACCCTGGGGGTGTGGTGCTGGCTAACATGACAGAGAACCCCTCCTATGTGACTGCAAGGGAGGCAGTCACGAGCTTCTCCTCTGGCACAGAAGGGGACAAGGGGAAGGAGGATCACACGTATGAGGTGCTGCCCTTTGAGGCCGCAGAGGAGGAGCAGCAGAACACCATGCACACATAATGGCCAGGGGGACACTGCAGCTGTTAGCTAGGGTGTTGCTGCAGATGATGTGCATGTGTATGCAAACCAGTGACTGTTAGGACAATAGTGTTAGTGTGTGCAGCTGAACTTTTGCCATTAGTTATGCAACTTTACACTCGTATGCACTTGTTTTCACATTATGTATATTTCTCAAGCTAATCGATATTGTACAATAAGTAAGATATAAATGGCCACCTCAGGCCATACAGATACACCACTCCACACACTGTACAATAGTTGTATACAGTTTATACTGTTCTTTGTTTGCAGATGACTGAAAGTACATCTAATTGTAGGATATCGGTGCCAGCTCAGTTACATACCTAACATGTAGTTGTGCATACCTGGGGACAATTAACCCTCCACCTCAAGCACAAGATCACAGCATACCACGATACAAGTGATATCATAGACACTAATTACTTGATATTGTTGCGTTGAAAATACACTGATACGAGATTCTTGAGCAAGACTAATTACTTCTTGTAGCCAGTGAATGAGATGAGAGAGAAGAGGGAGCTTTAAATTAGCTGTCACTGTGTTAACTGCAGGTGTGTGAGCAGACAATATGTGAGTAACTAATCCATTGACACGAGTAGTGGGAAAGCATTGCCACTCCGTCAAGAACACACTGCAGTAGCTACATGTCATGTACAGTGACTGCTAGTTATATGTCCCACTACTGTGCATGTATAGCTTGCACTATGAGCACTGTACTAAATGAAGAGGTCATACAGGTACAAGGGATCCCTGCCTCTGACTTTGGGGAGGGTACTAAAGTGTCACAAAATTGCATGTAGCTACTCTATCCTTAGTGAACTAGTGGATTGCCTTGCATGCATGTAGTGTTGAGTAGGCCTCCAGCATATATATAGGGAAACAGTCCAGACAGCCAGGACTAGCTAGTAGCTAAAGGTAAAACTAGACTAACTATTAACTGCACAATACTGCACAATATACAGTGGAACTGCTGCCAAGGTTGTCAGGTTACAGTAAATGTATGCAGCTGCAGTGCACAGTCTCACGTATAGCTGGACCGCTTTCTGAAAGGTTATCTGGCTATATGTGAGACTATTCTGCAGAGTGTTCGTGGTTAATGTCACAACATCACATAAGTCACACAATCCATGTACTGTGTGCACCATTAATTTACATACAAAAGTGCCATTTTTGTGAAACGTGCCAGTGTTATTATATAGGTTGATATTGAACTGCTGCTAATTAAAAATGCAAGTGCATGAACTGATCCATGCATCATGTTTTGATCCCATGTTGCAATTCTGTTGCTGACTGATGTCATAATGTGCTATTATTATATGCTGACATCAGTAACTCGGCAAGAATTCCAAGCATCGTGGTTTTGTCAAATATTCTAAACACCCAACCTCTTCCTGCTATGTAATAATCCCACTAATAGTGCGTAGTCCAGTAGAGGGTAAGTAGTTAGTGACACCATTTACAAGGAACAGCAGTCCGGGATGTTGTTCTCCTTCAAACTTGTCTCTTTCTTGATTGGAGTTGCTGATCTCTGTGTCCTAGTGCAAGGCACCCCAAGTCAGCCAAGAACCTTTCTCTCTTCTGAATATAGTAGGTTCTATGACAGGAGAGACCCTTCCCTGGTTACTGTGTTTCAAGTTCTATCGTGCCCAATAGACAGCCCACCAGCTGTGACTGAAAACAGCAACCCTGCACACCACAACTTCAGCCTTTCCCCAACAGATGGCATCATTGGTGTGAACGCAACATCCACTGCCTACTTCCTCCTTCTGGCAATGTCAGATGTCAGCAGTTGGCTTGGCTCACGATTGAAACTGCAGTGCATTAGCCCAACAGCAGGTGCCTCTGAAGTGCTTGAAGTGGAGGCCCTTGCTTCAGATGAGTCTCCATATCTCCTAGAAGCCCCCGATGTCCCAATAACTGTACCTGACACACAGCCTGTTGGTAGTGTCGTCTATCAACTTAAGTTTGGGATTGGAAATTGCCGCCAGCTTGGTGTAAGTTAATTAATGTAGTTACAATTGAGTGCACATCTAGTGTCCAATCCTATTGATGAGGTATCTAGCCATCTGCCAATGCTAGTATACAAACACCTTAGAGGTAGCTAAAATTATGTTAATTGTAAATTGTCCATTCCTTTGCCTGCAAACACACTTCTCTTTCAGAAAGGGTTGGTTCTCTAATAACAGCTTCACAACAGGGTTGAAAACCTTGCCAATGTTTCGATCAGATGCTCTGGTCTTCTTCAGGGCGAAGATGTTTGGACGAAACGTTGGCAAGGTTTTCAACCCTGTTGTGAAGCTGGTATTAGAGAACCAACCCTTTCTGATGCCTGAGCCAGCTGAGAAGCCCTCACTTCACTTCTCTTTCAGTTCGGACTGACGGTCTCCCCTCATGTTGGAAGACATCACAGTCACTTCCTGTTACTTGTAGCTATGGCAACATGACTGCCCATGCACCATGCACTTTAAACATACGGGTTAACTCCATGGAGCTCCATTCCAAAAGGCACTGACACTCAATCCTTCCATAGCAATGCATACACTGTTAGAAACTTGGAGTGACGATCACACTACTAACTCTCACGTAATATGTTTCCTAGACAACAAATTGAGTTATTTCTTCAACTGATCTCATGCAACTAGGAAGCACTCAAGTGTGCATTCAGTTCACAGTTTAGGAAACACAGCCTAAACTATATACAGCAACTTATGCCATTTCAGGTTCGACCAGGAAACCACCTACGTGCAACTTTAGAGTACTTGTGTGTTACCGGTTTGTAGCATACCTGGTATAGACTGCATTCATGTGAGGGGGGGGGACCGCCATGCAAAATCAGACAGCACGGTAGCGCTTCAGCCATGTACAGCGGATTTATGCAACCTTGCAACAGTTCCCACACCATGGGCAGTTGTTACCTAGGATACAGACTGGTACTGTAGTCACCTATTATATATCCCCCTGTTTGTATCCTAGGTAACGACTACCCAGGTATGGGTACTGTTGCAAGGTTGCATAAATCCGCTGTACATGGATGTATGCAGCATGGTGGTATATATATGTACATGGGAACATGTAGCTGGAATGGGCGTATGCATGCAATAGGATAGTCTCCTGTGGCAACCCTTGTTATTGCACACTCACATGTACACTTGCACTATAATATGTAGGCAGAGAAACAGGAGATGGTAGCAAGACCGCAAGCGCGGCAAAATGTAGGCAGATGTAGGGATGGTGAAAACGTATTCAAAGTCAGTGCATGTTAATGAACTGGTTTTTGCATGGATCAGCCCTCCTTGTTGCATGGACCGGCTGCCCCCCCTTTTTGCATGGACCGGCCCTTCTCCTGTTTTTGGAGGAAACATTTTTACACACCCTTTGCATTGATGGTGTCTTCTAGTCAAAGAAAGGAGAGATTTGTGCTGCCTAGCATCGGAGAGACAGCCAAAAAAACACTAGATTTCGATTTTAAATGCGCTATCTTCTTATTTCAATGCACTGTATTACCTGTTACATGGCACTTGATCGCCTTTCCTGCTGTAAGTGCCTGTTGGTCTATGTTACACTTTTTCATACTCATTGGAGTGTTGATGGGCCTAGAGTTGCTCCAAAGTACTCACAGATTTCACATTTCTGTAAATACATGTGTACATATACATTGTACCTTTGTACAGGAAAATGGCAGTGTACAGTTTTACAATAGCGATAATGGTGGATTTGGTGTGACCATCACACTGAATGAACAGTGTGATCAATCACACCCTTTGTGCGAGCACCAATGGCTGTGATTGTCACAGTGAATTTTTAACAGTGATACTTCATATAGTGTTTGTAATTATCTCATTTGCATGCATGCATACAGGTTACTGTTGAGGTCTCTGAGTTGACAGCAAACGTACCCTTCATCATTGAAAATGGAACAAATGGCAGTGTATCACAGTTGGTTGTGAGTCACCCTCTACAGCCAGGAGTCCATGATGTGCTCATAGTGGCCTATTGTAATAGGTACGTCAATTCCCCATGGATCCACTCCCACTACAAGATCAGTATTGAAGTTACAGAAGGTTGGTTGGGATGTGTGTTGAGATGCAGTGTTTCCTTTGGGCTTTCTAAACTCTTCTCTATTGTTTAGTCTCACATGCAATGTACACATGTACTAGCTATAGACATGCACTTTTACCATCTGCATGTTCACTATACTAAGTAAACTGTGCATACATGAGAGCTGGTTAAGACCACAATACAGTAGCACCTGCTGCCTGGCTGTTGTCAGATGCCCCCAGCACAGCACACAAAGTAGTACTTCAACAGTAATTTAAAAGAGTGCTTTTATTCAACCGTTACTACAGCTGCCATTGCTACAGCTGTTACTACAGCAGACTCAAGTATAGTGATAGGTGCAACTCTGGGAGGAGTATTCGGGATCCTGCTAGTTGTGCTGGCAGCAGGAACTCTTGTGACTGGCATTATGCTGTACATCCGTCATAAGAGGCAGGACTTTAAAGCAAATGGTAAGTATATGTATGGTATCAGTGTAGCCTAATCTACAGCTGATTACTGAGAAGATTGCGCAATGTCCTTCGGAACTGCAAGTGCATAGATAACATGCTATCACCATAGTACAAATGTTGTCAGGTATTTTGAGTCTGCAGCTATCAATGAATTAATTATTAATGTTACCAGAATGATGTGAAATGCCTATAACATGTTGCCCTTTTGCTACAGGAGTGCCGCAGAGCCCAACCTATACAAAAGTGCACCCTGCAAAAGGGTAGCTAGCTACCATGGCATTGCTAACATACAAAGAGTGTGATTAAGAGCAGCCTCAACTGGGGCCTAAGGATCCACATTACATGTTAAAGAAGTGAATTTGTGTGTGACAACATGCTTATGCATACAACACTGTTATTAATGTTGAATTAATGACTGGGCTTTATTTTATGGCGCCAAATGTGAATAATCATAAAATGGCGGTCAATGCGTGCAAGCTCAAGAAGAAGAAAGCCACCCGCGGCTCCGTGAAGACCAGGCGAAGAAAACGGAGAAGGAGCGCGTGTGCCACAACGGGGGAAGGAAGCATGGAAAGCGACAGCCCAGAGCCCCCCAGGTCAGCATTGAGCAAGACGCCCCTGTTTCCAACTGCGCCTGAGGAGGAAGATGAAGCTGTAACCAGCATTGCCGACAGCCCTCCTGTGCACAACACTCCATACGAATCCGGTTTTGCATGCGAGACCCCGAACACTACACCTGGCTTGGAGCCTATGTCTGCTGCTGTCCCTCAGAGAGAGGAGGAAGACTGCTGTAATGGCGTGTCTGTGGTACTGCAATGATTGAAGAGCTTTTGGACGGACTCAGCACAGAGGATGTGATGGGGAGCTTCTCTGTCTCCCTAAACAATGCATCCTCACAAGCTCTCTGCACTCAAAATCACCCAGTCTGTGATGTTGCTCCATTCCTTCCACCCCAACTATCATGAAGGAAAGAAGTGACGGTTACATCTTGTTGTCCTGAGAAATGTTTTCACCTGATAGACCACTTTTGCGTATGTGCACAGGTGCACTCGGAATTTATCTTCCGAACCCGCAAATCTTTCTCTCTTGATGTACGTACATGTGTGTGTGTGTCTGTGTGTGCAGGTGAAGGCAAAAGATCGTGAGTTTTCCAGTGTGGCTGAGATGGTGTACCACTTCATGGACACCAAGACTCCCCTCTTCCTTGGCAAGACAGAAGTGTTCCTTAAACGCTCCATTGAGAACATCTTCCCAAAGGCCAGCATGGATGAAGACAGCGAGTCCATCTACCAGACAACAGAATAACATTAACATTGCATGTTTTGGTACATTTTGGGATAAAAACCTATTTTTCTTCTACCCTAACTTGTATTTTTGAGTGCTGTGCACTAAATATTGAGGATCAAGGAGTGTCTTGTAGCATGCACAGTCAAAGTACCCTTACAGTAAATGTATGCAGCTGCAGTGCACAGTCTCACGTATAGCCAGACTGCTCTCTGAAACGTTATCTGGCTATATGTGAGACTATTCTGCAGAGTGCTTGTGGTTAATGTCACAACATCACATAAGTCACACAATCCATGTACTTTGTGCAACATTTACATACAAAAGTGCCATTTTATGTAAGTGCCAGTGTGTTATTATATAGGTTGATATTAAACTGCTGCTAATATAAAGTGCAAGTGCATGAACTGATCCATGCATCATGTTTTGATCCCATGTTGCAATTCTGTTGTTGACTGATGTCATAATGTGCTAACATCATTGGCTGGAAACAGTAACTCAGCAAGGATTCCAAGCATTTGACATTGATTTAATAAGCATCTCAAATTTAAATTCTACACACCCACCCAACAATCTCTTCCTGCTTTATACTGCTTCTGTAATGACGTCACTAACTATAAAAGGGCACTTAGGTCATGCTTCACTGATAGTGTGCAGTCCACTCAGAAGGTAAGTAGTTAGTGACACCATTCACAAGGGACAGCAGTCCACAATGTTGTTCCCCTTCAAAGTTGTCTCTTTCTTGATTGGAGTTGCTGATCTCTGTGTCCTAGTGCAAGGCATCCCAAGTCAGCCAAGAACCTTTCTCTTCTCTGAATTTGGAAGGCTCTATGACAGGAGGGACCCTCCCCTGGTTACTGTGTTTCAAGTTCTATCGTGCCCAATAAACAGCACACCAACTGTGACTGAAAACAACAACTCTGCACACCGCAGCTTCAGCCTTTCCCCAACAGATGACATCATTGGTGTGAATGCAACATCCACTGCCTACTTCCTCCTTCTGGCAATGTCAGATGGCAGCAGTGACATCAGCTCACGATTGAAACTGCAGTGCATTAGCCCAACAACAGGTGCCTCTGAAGTGCTCGAAGTGAGGGCCTTTGATTCAGAGGAGTCTCCATATCTCATAGAAGCCCCGAAGGTCCCAATAACTGTACCTGACACACAGCCTGTTGATAGTGTAGTCTATCAACTTAACTTTGGGATTGGACATTGCCTCCCACTTGGTGTAAGTTAAAGTTGAAGTGAGGGCTTCTCAGCTGGCTCAGGCATCAGAAAGGGTTGGTTCTCTAATACCATCTTCACAACAGGGTTGAAAACCTTGCCGACGTTTCGAGGTTTCTAGGTGCTGAGACAGAACGGTTACCCCAGTAACTTCATCTGCTCCTCATCCATTCCTTCCAGGCGAGATGTGGAGACCACTGAGGTGCCACTGCCGGAGGAGGGACGCAGATCCCCACTGGTGATGCTTCCCTACACGGAAGGAGTCAGTGAGGACATCAAATGGGTCTGTAGGAAATTCGACATGAAGGTTGTCTTCAGGTCTGGACTGTCTCTCCGTTCCATGCTAACCAAGGCGAAGGACACACTGGCACTGGAGAAGAGGTCCAAGGTGGTGTACCAAGTGCCATGCAGCTGTGGCGAGACCTACATTGGGGAGACACTGAGGAGGCTCGAGATGAGAATGAAGGAGCACCGGGATGCCTGTCAGAAGGGGACACTGGAGAAGTCAGCCCTTGCAGAACATGCGTGGGAGAACCACCATCTGATCAGATGGGAGGAGGCAACAGTGATTGACCAAGTCAGGACCCCCAAAGAGTTGATGCTCAAGGAGGCAATCCACATCAGGCTGAACCGCCCCTCCCTCAACAGGGATGGTGGGCTGGAGCTGCCTGGATGTTGGATGGGTGCCTTGAGGAAGGCAATCCCGCAACGTCTGGTGACACCCCTTGATGTGGCTTCCGGTGTCTGCGCATGATGAGATGCTAAGCTATAAATATGATCAGCACTCATGCTAGCATATGTTCGCCCTGAAGAAGACCAGAGCATCTGGTCGAAACGTCGGGAAGGTTTTCAACCCTGTTGTGAAGCTGGTATTAGAGAACCAAACTTTTCTAAGTTAAAGTTACAATTGAGTGCACATCTAGCATCCACTTTTAATGGCGAGGTATACGTATCTAGCTACTTGTCAGTGCTAGTATACTGGATTACAGGATGATTGCTGTGTAGAATCAACTGAAAAGGAAAGAATTCTAAGTATAATCACAGCCAGGCCTGATGGAAGGAGCTAGGTCCAAAGACATTAAGGCAACATGTCGAAACAAAGCACAATCGGTGTCATTATTGTCCATAGACCTCTGAAATGATGATCACCTTAGAGATAATATTACGGTAATAGTAAATTTCCCATTCACTGGACTATAAACATATACTTCTCTTTCAACTTTGAACTGATGATGGTCTCCCCTCATGACTGCATGGGCTGAAGAGAGCCAAAGACAGGTCCCATGTTGGAAGACATCACAGTCACTTCCTGTTACTTGTAGTCATAGCAACATGACTGCCCATACGCTTTAATCCTATAGGGGTTAGCCCCATGGAGCTCCATTCCAAGAGGCACTGGCACTCTATCCTTGCATAGCAATGCATACTTCATGTATAGTGCTTCTAATTATCTGATTTGCATGCATGCATACAGGTTACTGTTGAGATTTCTGAGTTGACAGCAAACGTACCCTTCATCATTGAAAATGGAACAAGTGGCAGTGTATCACAGTTAGTTGTGAGTCGCCCTCTACAGCCAGGAGTCCATGATGTGCTCATAGTGGCCTACTGTGATAGAAACAGCAATTCCCCTGCTACCCACTCCCACTACAAGATCAGTATTGAAGTTACTGAAGGTTGGTTGCGATATGAGTTAAGATGCAGTGTTTCCTTTGGGTTTCTAAACTCTTCTTCATAGTTTAGTCTCACATGCAATGTACATATGTACTAGCTATAGACATGCACTTTTACCATCTGCATGCATGTTCACTATACTAACTGTGCATGTATGAGAGTTGATTGAGACCACAATACAGTGCATGTAATCTGCTGCCAAGCTGTTGTCAGACATGCCCCAGCACAGTACCAATGCACACACAGTAATAATTCAAATGCGATTTAAAAGAGTGCCTTTTATCTAGCCGTTACTACAGCAGACTCAAGTATAGTGATAGGCGCAACTCTGGGAGTAGTATTCTGGACCCTGCTAGTTGTGCTGGCAGCAGGTACCCTTGTGACTGGCATTATGTTGTACATCCGTCATAAGAGGCAGGACTTTAAAGCAAATGGTAAGTATATGTATGGTATCAGTGTAGCCTAATCTACTGCTGATTACTGAGAAATTACAATACATGAACGGAACTGCAAGCGCCATAGATAACATGCTATCACCCATTGTACAAATGTTGTCAGTTATTTTCAGAGTCTAGATCTACAGACATCAATTAATCATTAATGTTACCAGAATAATGTGAAATCCCTAGCTATATCGTGTTGCCCTTTTGCTACAGGAGTGCAACATAGACCAGCCTACAGCTAAAGATGTGCACCCTCCATGCGAAAGGATAGCTAGCTACCACTGCATTTCTAACCTATAAATAGTGTGATTAAGAGCTGCCTCAAGTGTGGCCTATGGATTCACATTACATTTGTGTATTAATGTTACTGACTGTGCTTTAATTTATGGCGCCAAATGTGAACATCATAAAATGGCGGCCAACGCGCGCAAGCTCAAAGAGGAGAAAGCCACCCGCGGCTCCGTGAAAACAAGGCGAAGAAAACGGAGAAGGAGCGCGTGTGCCACAAAGGAGGAAGGAAGCATGGAAAGCGACAGCCCAGAGCTCCCCAGGTCAGCATTGAGCAAGACGCCCCTGTTTCCAATTGTGCCTGCCCCTGCTGCGGATGCGATCACCACTGCGCCTGAGGAGGAAGATGAAGCTGTAACCAGCATTGCCGACAGCCCTCCTGTGCACAACATTCCATACGAATCCGGTTATGCATGCGAGACCCCGAACACTACACCTGGCTTGGAGCCAATGTTTGCTGCTGTTCCTCAGAGAGAGGAGGAGGAGGACTGCTGTAATGGCCGTGTCTGTGGTACTGCAATGATTGAAGAGCTTTTGGACGGACTCAGCGCAGAGGATGTGATGGGGAGCTTCTCTGTCTCCCTAAACAATGCATCCTCACAAGCTCTCTGCACTCAAAATCACCCAGTCTGTGATGTTGCTCCAGTCCTCCCCTCCCAACCAAGGATACCCTTCCCCTTGTCTTCAACCCCAGTCCACCCTGCTCTGCAGCGTACTAGGCTGCCAGGAGAAGCTCCCTCAAGCTCCTCCACTGGTACCTGTACTGTTGTGCTCAAGGAGGCAACAGCCACGCTCCCCCAAACCAGTCTCGGTCAGGATGTGAATGGAAGGGCAGCCAATAAGGAGGTGGGCACTGATTGGCCGGAGCACCCCTCTTGCTATCCTCCTGGAACATTCTACGGTCTCTCTCCAGAGGTGAAAAGCCTCCTAGCCGACACGCGGGGCATCACTTCACTGTATGGTAAGCTTGTGTCCAATGAGGGTATTCCCCGATAGGTGTGAGGTGTGTATGCAGTCCTGTTCAGGTCAGTCATCCACACTATTACTAGTTACTGGAGTCGAATACATGGTATTACAGTGGAACCACTAAACGACCACCTGTATAAAGCGACCACCTTAGAAATAAGACCGCTTTGGTTTAGTCCCAAATCCATGTATACATGTATTATGGTTCTCAGAATTAAGACCACCTTGAAAGTAAGACCACTTTTCACAGTCCGGAAGGTGGTCTTATTTCTGAGGTTCTGCTGTATTCATATTCCTACTGTATACAAAGTACAACAATGTATAATATACAATGTATACATTGTGTATACATTGTATATAATACATCTCTTCATGTTACGTATTACATGTGGGTCTGACCCCTCTCCCCTGTAGAGTGGCAGGACAGGTGTCTGTGCTCCCCGGCGCTATGCAGGGGGAGGAATCTCGTCTACTCCCTACCCACGAGTGGCGGAAAGACTCTAGTGGCAGAGATCCTCATTCTCCAGCAAGTGTTGCTGAAGAGGAAGGACGTGATCTTCATCCTTCCCTTTGTGTCCATTGTGCAGGAGAAGGCAAGGAAGCCTGCTTGAAGATGTGCTGTGTGATAGTGTGGTGTGTGATGGTGTGATGAGTGGTGATGTGGTGGGTGGTGTGCAGTGTGATAGTGTGATGGTGTGATGAGTGGTGGTGGGTGGTGTGCAGTGTGATAGTGTATGTGATGAGTGGTGGTGTGGTGGGTACATCTGTGTGCAGGTTCGGCAGTTGACAGCACTGGCTGAGGCTCTGGGTTTTGCGGTAGAGGAGTATGCCTCTAGCAAAGGTCGGCTGCCACCTCGCCAGCGGAGGAACAAGCGTGTTCTGTATGTAGCCACGATTGAGAAGGCAAGCCTCCTGTAATGTGGCTCACTGTGACTTGGAGAGTTAGTGGTTGTGTTTCATTGCATGTATTCACTCTGCCTCTCTCTCTCTCTCTCTCTCTCTCTCTCTCTCTCTCTCTCTCTCTCTGTGTGTGTGTGTGTGTGTGTGTGTGTGTGTGTGTGTGTGTGTGTGTGTGTGTGTGTGTGTGTGTGTGTGTGTGTGTGTGTGTGTGTGTGTGTGTAGGGTAATGGGTTGGTCAACTCGCTGGTGGAGACAGGGAGACTCAGCTCTGTTGGACTGACAGTTGTGGATGAGGTGGGGAGAGGCAGACTGGCCTTGCACTAACACTATACCCCAGCAGCCTCTTTCCCCTGCCTCACTGATATGCCCCCCTTTCCCCTGCCTCACTGCTATGCCCCCCTTTCCCCTGCCTCACTGCTATGCCCCCCTTTCCCCTGCCTCACTGCTATGCCCCCCTTTCCCCTGCCTCACTGCTATGCCCCCCTTCCCCCTCATGTACTCAGCTCCACATGGTAGGTGAGGAGGGGCGTGGCGCTGTGCTGGAGGCGTGTCTGGCCAAGCTAATGTTTGCCAGTCCGTCCACCCAAGTGGTTGGCATGAGTGCAACACTCAGCAACCTCAACCAGCTGGCAGGCTTCCTGTCTGCTGAGGTGTTCTCGGACGACTTCAGACCAGTGAGCCTGCAAGCACTGGACTGTATTGATGCCTGGTTACCTGGCTGGCCTTTAATGTGCTCCCCTTGTGCTGTTCTTGTCTCCTCTCCTGTAGGTTGAGCTGTGTGAGTATGTAAAGATTGGAGGTGGTGTATTTGGTGTACAGTATTGTTCTAATGGGAGGGTGGAGCTTGGGGAGAGCAGGGTGGTTTCAGCAGCAGCTGGGGTGAAGGTGTGTGCGTGTGTGTGTGTGTGTGTGTGTGTGTGTGTGTGTGTGTGTGTGTGTGTGTGTGTGTGTGTGTGTGTGTGTGTGTGTGCATTATGCCTGTCTAAGCACTGTCACCCCTCCTGCACCCATGTCCCCTATCCCTCCCCTTCCTCCCCTCCCCTCCCTCCCCTCCCTCCCCTTCCCCTAGTGTCCTGCCTCCTCAGACGAGGACCACTTGCTGCCTCTAGTGATGGAGGTGGTGCCCCAGCATGCTTGCCTTGTCTTCTGCCCTACAAAGAAGAACTGCCAGAACGTTGCTCTGCTGCTGGCCCAGAACCTACCAAGGTGGGCAGTGGCAAGGCCCCTCCCCTACACTCTTGTGTTGCAGGATTGGCTCCTCCTTTGAATGGCTGTCTTTCCTTTCTCAAGGAACTTGCAGGAGCACAAACAGCAAGAGAGGCATGCCTTGAGGGAAGTGCTGAGGATAGAGGCAGCGGGTGAGCACACTGTGCCGAAGTGTTGTTACCACCATTGTGTGGAAGTGTGTATTAGCTCCACTTGGTAGCACACCACCTTCAGTATTCACCAACCCCTACTGTTTACAGGCCACTTGCTCTCACACGTAGCTCAGGCTGTTTTTGAAGGGTACAAAAACATTCTTGCTCCCAAAGAACCCTCCTTGAGGCTATAAACATGGCACTGTACTCTCCTTGAAAGATACCACTAGTCATTTGGCATAGACTTGCATGCATTACATTCTGTGTCACGAAGCTCTCCATGCATCCTCCCTACTGTGCTGTGCAAAGGAAGCTGACTCCCTCTCCCACACTCCACCATTCACTAGCCAGTCCTCACATGACTAGCAGTCCAGCACATCTTGCTAAAGTTATTTTCTGGGGAGAACACTGCCCACTTGTACATGTGACTACACTCTCCCCACTCACTCCCTTGCCCCTCACCCCTCACTCTCCACTCCTCACTCCCTCACCCCTCACTCCTCACACTCCCGCCCCTCATCCATCACACTCACAGGTCTGTGTCCAGTGCTGCGGCAGACAATCCCCTTTGGTGTGGCTTACCACCACTCGGGGCTGTCTGCTGAAGAGAGACGTATCCTGGAGGACGCCTACCTGGAGGGCACCCTCTGTGTGCTAGCATGTACCTCCACCTTGGCTGCAGGGGTCAACCTTCCTGCCAAGAGGTACCACTCATACACCACACACACCCAGCATCTCTCAGAGTGGTGGTGGCCCATTTCAAACAAACCTGTGAATGCAGCATAGGAATGGTAGCTTCAAGTCACTAGAAGTTGTGTGTGACTGCCTACCAAGACTGTAGCCTGTGATGGACTGCGATGTTATGTAGTTGGGACAAGAAAATTGTTATGAAATGTCTGTGGTATGCTGTCTTTGTGAGCACACATGCTAATGCATAGGTAATTGTAGTCCCCTTCCCCCAGGGTGATTCTTCGGTCCCCTTACATTGGTAATCAGTTTATGTCCAAGAGCCACTACAAGCAGATGTGTGGGCGGGCTGGAAGGGCGGGGTTTGGCCAGACAGGAGAGAGCATCCTCATTGTTCCACCTCAAGACAGGCAGAGGGTACAGCACTATCAGACACTGAATGTGCAAAGTGTCATCATTGTGTGAAATAGTGACTGCATGTTTTTATACCATATAAGGTGGTGCCTTCCTTGCTGTCCCATGGTGTGTGTACTCGTAGGTGTTGGAGTTGCTGTCTGGTCCTCTTGAGCACTGCCGTAGTGCACTGCTGGGAAGCGGAGGGGGAGCCATTGCAGCTCTTCTCTTGGCAGCTGTGGCTTTGAAGGCATGGCTCATCTGTAACTCACACGTGGGGGGACTGCTGTCACCCCTCCTCCACCCCATTCCACTTGTCTTCCCCTTCCTCCCTCCCCCTTCCCCTCTCCTTCCCTCAGCTGGCCACCGGTCCAACTGAGGTGATGCAGCTCATGGCCCGGACCCTGCTTCATGCACAGCTACCGCTGGAAGAGCTGAGTCATGAGGTGCAAACTTCACTGGATGGCCTGGTGGCCAAGGAGTTCATTGCAGCAAGGAATGCTACCACCGATGGCAGCACTACCCTCAGCTATGCGGTCACCCCACTGGGTAGGGCTGCTTTCAAAGGCACCCTAGACGTGGCCTTGGCACAGCAGGCCTACCGAACTCTGGCCCTTGCGCAACAGTGCCTGGTGGTGTCGTCGGAACTCCACCTCCTCTACCTGGCCACGCCCCCTGACCTGGTACCCAGCTGCAAGCCCAATTGGATGGCATATCTTGAAATGGTATTCATATGATGGTTGCCATGGTAACAACACCTAGCAATTTTTTAAAACTATTTTTTATGCTTCACCTGGTGAAGTTTGCTCGTCTGTCTGAAGACGAGAGCAAAGTTGCAGAAGTGATTGGTGTGCGAGAATCAGTCCTTTCCCGGCATGCCACAGGGATGGGCCGGAAGATGGTCAGTCGTCAAACTGCTTTGTTGCACATCCTTACCCATCCAGCTTCACCATCCTCCCTTCTGCTCCGCCCCCTGACAGAATGAGGAGACCCTCCATGTGTACTGCCAGTTCTTCCTCAGCCTCATGTTGCGTTCCTTGCTGAAGCTGGAGAGCAGTGCCGGTGTGTGGAAGGTGGCCGAGAGGTTCCAGTGCTCCAGGGGATACCTCCAGGGGCTCCTCCAGTCGGCTGCATCCTTTGCTTCATGTCTTGTACATTTCACTCAGGTGCTGTGTGTGTGTGTGTGTGTGTGTGTGTGTGTGTGTGTGTGTGTGTGTGTGTGTGTGCGTGCGTGTGTGTGTGTGTGTGTGCATGTGTGTGTGTGTGTGTGTGTGTGTGTGTGTGTGTGTGTGTGTGTGTGTGTGTGTGTGTGTGTGTGTGTGTGTGTGTGTGTGTGTGTGTGTGTGTGTGCGTGCGTGTGTGTGTGTGTGTGCATGTGTGTGTGTGTGTGTGTGTGTGTGTGTGTGTGTGTGTATGTACATATGCGTCAACTGTTCCCCATACTCACTGTGTACAGGAGCTCCCTGAGTTTTGGGCCGTGCATCTTCTGCTCCCTGCCTTGGTGAAGAGGTTGACGTATGCTTCTAGTGCAGACCTTGTGCCTTTGCTGGAGATACCTGGAGTTAAGCATGTATGCTGAAGTAGGACAAGAACGAGTGCTTCAGTGCATTGCTACACCACCACCTGGTACTACTGTGTGTGTGTGTATGTACCTCTATGTTCTGGACACTTTTGGGACAGTCTAGGATAGGCCCTAATGTTCTCGTTAGAGAGGTGTCCTTATTTCAGAAGTAGTTAGGTTCATATCTCTATGTAGCTGGGACAGTAGGCACTGTCCTCATTAGAGAGGTGTCCTATATTAAGGGTCTCCTTTATAAGGAGGTACCACTGTAGTACCATGTACACACCCTACACACAGGGGCGTGCACGCCAGCTGTTTTCAGCTGGGTACCAAACACCTCAGCACCTTGCACAGGCCACAGTCAAAGACCTTGTGGACAATGTAGAGCACCTCTATCAGCATGCGGCAAGAAAACTGATAAGAGAAGCAAAGGTTTGATGGCACTGTGCTGAACCTGTACTGCCTTTGGATAGTTTGTGGTGTGAGCCATTTTTGTCTCTCCCTGTCACTTGGTGTGTCCTTTAGAAATTGCTGGCAGAACAGTTGGAGATGCTACAGGAAGAAGCAGATGAACTAAGACTGTTCCTCCCTCCCCCCTAGTGTGTGCGTGCGTGTGTGTGTGTGTGTGCGCGCGCGCGCGCGCGTTTGTGCACGTGTGTATGTGTTTCCATGTCTGTGTTTGTGACCACCAACTTTTAACGAACCCACCAATTAATGAATTCACTTTTCATTTAACAAAAATTTGTTGAGGTATTGCGTAACCTTGTATAATGGAGGGGGAGACCGAGCCCCATTGTTCTGACGAAGAGAGAAAGGAATTATGGCGCGTCTTTCGCCGCGACCCCCGAGCGAGCAAATTTATGGTCAATCTCGCATGGGTGGCCTGTCGCAGCTACCGCCGAGACACTGTTCTGCGCCCCTTCCCCGGCAGGTATGTGGACGGCCGAGGAGAGAAGGACCACGCTGCCCTGGTGAGTGACGCCACTGCCATGAGCACTCTGTACGAACGTAACTTTACACCGGGTACCTTATGAGTCATGTGCATTTAGTAGTTCTTGTGAGACTCAGCTGGGATAACATAGCATGCAGCTTTAATTTACTGTCCACTGTGGAATTTGTGTTGACTCCACCCACTGAACGAGAGACTCACTGTTCGCGCACCGTAGCTGTGTTGTATATCTGTTACTGCTCCTGGTCTGCAGAGAAAGACGTTTGCTAAGCTTCCCATGCTGGCGACTTCCATAGCCAACAGCAGCAGTGATGTAGACTCCTCTAATTTCCAGCCACAGCCGTCTGTGTCAGAGTGGGACCTACTAGTTTGGCTTCTCCTACGAAAGCCATTTTCTCTCAGGGAAGTAGCCTCTGATGTTGAGGTAGGTGCAGCGAGAACCAGCTCACACACATGCATTGCATGTGCTGCAGTGTATACGTAATCATGTGAGTTGGCACTCTTGTGCAATTACATTCTGTTAAACATATGAAGGCTCACCTGCAGCCCCACAGTTTGGCCTACCCTTTTGAGTCAGGTTTGAAGGAGTTGTCCTTCCACTGTTCTGAAAGGGTCTGGCTTACAAGGCAAACTTCATCTGTATGGCACTATAGACTAGTGGCTATAGCCCTCCCTCCCCCCTCCCCTTTGAGTAGCCCTCCCTTCCCCCCCTCCCCTTTGAGTAGCCCTCCCTTCCCCCCCTCCCCTTTGAGTAGCCCTCCCTTCCCCCCCTCCCCTTTGAGTAGCCCTCCCTCCCCCTCCCCTTTGAGTAGCCATCCCTCCCCCTCCCCTTTGAGTAGCCCTCCCTCTCCCCCTCCCCCCTTTGAGTAGCCCTCCCTCCCCCTCCCCCTCCCCTTTGAGTGGAGCTAGAACACATTGCTTCCGTTCTACTGCTTTAGTTCCAGGCTGTAGATGCCTCCATGCTCGGTGCCCTCAGAAAAAGAAGCCAGCACAAGCCGACCTGTATCTTTGCTGTTGAGCACTCACAAGAGAAGGAAGAAAGGTTCCGTAAGCTGACTGCTGAGCATGGTCAGGTAATGGCCTTCCACGGCAGCAAGGTGGAGAACTTCTACTCCATCCTTCACAATGGATTTCTGGGGCACTTGAACAAGGCAAGTTTACAACTGCTCACTAAATGGGCATGCAGTGTTTACATGCACTTTTACTGCAGCCTTCATTCATCCTGTCCATCTTGTTCACACGCTCTGTTGCGCTGTAGACTTCCCTGTATGGAGAGGGGACCTATTTCAGCACTGATCTTTCTGTGGCCATGAATTTCAGCCCTAGTGGCTTTGTTTGGTCTGGTAGTGGTCTCAACCCCCCGTTGACACTGAGCTGTGTGGCTGCCTGTGCACTGGTGGACCATGCCGATGTGAGGTGTTCCCAACCTGGGCGGTCTGCCCCTAGGGGAGGCACCGTTGTGGCAGGGGATGTCCCTGATAAATATTACGTCGTTGGCAACAATGAACACATCCTACTAAAATACATTCTTGTCTATGAAAGAAGGTCAGTCCATTAGCCTCCATACCACAAGTAATTGCTACATCCCAGCAGTGTATTCTACTGTCAATGTGCATGTGTTGTGATCAGCGCTACTTGCCTTGAGTACGTATATTGCTGTAACAGTAGAGTGTAGCTAGACCTGGAAGCAGGTCTTATTGTTGCTCTAGCATGTTGGTCCTTGTGGTGTGATGTGGTGGAGGCTTGCACTATCGCACTAATCTGGTAGCTTGTGTTTTGCATTGTAACAATGATTGTCCTGTCAGTTGTAATGATGCTGTCTTGTGTTTCAGGCACTCAGCTGCTCTCTACCTGATGGCAAGATACAAAACTGTCCTTTATGTGGCTTTCATTGTACTGGCTGTGTTGGTTTTTATCTATTGTCTGTCTAGTGGCGTTTTTAGACACTTCACTCACCTACTCTACATGAAGAGGTGATGTTAAACTTACCTATCCCACACCACACAAGCAATGAAGAATGATTTTTGAGGTCAAGAAGAACATTACAAAACAGCTTCAACAAATAAACTGCCCAATCTAACTAGCAGTGAAATGTATCAAAATGGATATAATATAAATTTAATTATGGTGTAATATGTTTTGGTAAAAAAGCACTAAAAAGTGATATAAAGCCCTTGTTCACAGGCTGTGTGATTGTACATCCTACATGTCCTTCTGTTCACTGCTGGCTGCATGCTTGGGCACTGCTAGAACTCCTGCACCACGCGTATGGCGAAGGTGACCGCCACCACTTGTACCATGTTGTAGGACTCGTCAATGACGAACAACATGAGGGGCTGCTTGGCGAAGATGTAGTGCGTCCCACTCACACATACCACCACTATGCCGACCACTGCTGCAAGCGCTACGGTGTCCAGAAGGGGAAGATGAAGTACATTGACGGCTGTAGCGGTGATGAACGACTGTAGCACAAGCGACGCCGCACAAAGCAGGTACCCCGTGGGAGGCGGGCCGGACATATCCTTCATTCTCTTACCGGGGAAGGTCAAGTTGCGCCATGTTGCGCCGAAAACGCCCTCCGCGTACCACACAGCCCCGACTAAGAAGCCGGCCACGACCCCCAGGGCTATCTGCAGGAGTACGTTAAGGTTCAATATCATGGCTTGCACTCTTCAGTGGATTTCCTGCTCAACAGCGCGCCCCCGACTGAGCATGCTCAGGACAACGTGCAGGGCTAGCAGATTACTTCCGCTTTAGCGGAGCGGCGATCGCGCGCGATCGGCACTTCAGACCTGATAGGTTGGCAGTTTCGAACATTCAGTCAAACACAATAACGTGCTGATTAAAGGCCTTAGCACCAACAAACCACTCGCACAATATCATAGCACTGAAATACTGTAACCGAGTTTAACTAACTTCTTCAGCGCTTGGTGAGAGCATCTACTCGCATTTACCCCCCTATATCTACTCTCCATTAAGACCCAGCATGACCAGCAATGATATTCCTCGCTGTACCATTACTGGAGCACCCAAGACACGAAGCCTGACCAAGATCAGCCAGGCGCTAGAGTCCACCTTCCAGCGGGACTATTGTCCGTTCATCTCCGATCGCCTTCAGCCGGTGACACACCCACCGCCCGTCGACATCATCCCCAAATACCCCTGCTACAGCAAGCCGCAAGTATCCACCACCACAGAGGCGTACAAGGGCACCAGGGCGCAAGCAGCTACGCCCAGCAATAAGACGTCCTGCTTCCAGACCCACTTCAAGATGGGAGAAACGAACAGCACCGTACCAGAGGGTGGATGTTCCACGCAGAGGGCGTCGTTCAAGCCCATAACGGAGGGTGGTTCCACTCTGAGAGCGGAATTCGAGCCCAAGAGTCACCTGACGCAGACAACTGGTAATTCAGGTAACTTGCTGGGCACCATGATGCAAGGAGCAGGAGGAGGGACTGAATACAACGACATCTACCGCGGTACATGTGCAGCTTACAGCGAGCTGCCGTCTGGGGCCACTCCAAGAGCCAGTGGCAGTACAGCGAAGAACACGATCACAGGTAATGTTTGAGTGTGATTCACCTCATATTTAGCTACTCACCAAGCTGCTGTGGATGCACATGCGTGCCACACTTGGTGTTGTAGCTAGCACTAGCTATGCCTGTCATGTAAGCACAGCATTACAGTCACAACGAGTGGTTTGCTTGGCTTCCTTACAGGGGAGCCAGGTGGTCCTTTCTCCAGAACGTCGCTCTCTCTTCAGTCCACTCAGCAAGAGGACTACACTCGGCCACCTCTCCTGCACCTGCAACAGGAGGCCAGGACAACAGCCTACAAACAGAAGCAGTCCAACATTCCACGAGGTATGTCCTGTGTATGCATTAAATATTACAACATAACACATCAAGCTTTTGCATGTGCATTCAACGCAAGCATTTAGCGTCAGTGCTGTTACAGAGAGCTGGCTTAATCCTGCACTTCTGCTGCTGCATGGTCATTTCCTTTTCAGGAGATGTATCAAAGATCCCCATCCCTCCCACCAACCACCAAGCAGCCTATGGTGCTCATCCACCTGACCTAAGCCCTCCTAACCACAGCAGCAGACGGGCACAGGCCCTGGCCCAGATCCACAGCTCTAGCAGCCACCCATATGTGTGTGACCCCCGCATCAACCCCTTCCAGCACTCCCCAGTACCACACCCTTCCAGTCCAGCCCTGGACCACCTCCCAGCAGCTGGACACCCCCCAATGATTCAGGTAGACATGACCACCAGTCACTTTTCACAAGGAGACCTTAACTCAGAGAGAGTGGAAGAAAGGATCAACTACTCCACTGCACAGAAGTCTCATAGACCTGTGAGTATGTGCTTATGTACACCTTCGTATGAAAAGTGTGCAAATTTCAAGTTGCTATATATTTCCACTTTATAACGTGTTAATGTGACAGTGTGAATATTTTGCTGGTTGTTGCTTCTGTCCTGTAGCCACCACCTGGGTTTTACCCAAAGCACATCCAGGGAGCCTACCTGCGTGCCAGGTCCCACTTCCAAGTGGGCTGTCCCTCCTTCCAATCCCAGCCACAGTTGACCACCATGAACGCTGGCTATAAGGCCCCAACCAATGTGCAACATTTTGTGCGCTCCCCTCCTAAGGACAACATTACCTTCAGATACCCCAACACAGGTGACTGTGGTGTGCAGAATGGAAGACTAGTGGAATGATGGGCAATCAGTATTATCGCTTACCCTGCAGCTAATATAATGTTGTTCAAATTAGAATGTGCAGTTTATGCAAAATATATAGAGGTGTACACAGTACAGTAATTAGTTACAGTGGTTACTCCCACCCCCCACCCCCCACCCCCCCCCCCCCCCCCCACCTCACCCCAGGTCAGTATCAGACAAGCAGTGGTGGTACCCACCAGCCATTGACAGGCAAACTGAAGAACAAACTTAACCCTATTGTGCTTCACAATGTGAGTGAGAAGAGGCGAGTTGTGTGCTTACTGCTCAGTTGTGCTGCTTGGCATACTGTAACTGCACAGAATAGATCATTTCAAGAGTACATTTGCATGAGTAGTTGTCACTGCAACATGGTGTCAAGTTACATTCCAGCAGGCAGTGTGTGATGAATGTGAATGTAGCTATGAGTGAAGACTAGTCACTTAGTGCAGCTACACCAGTCTCGCTAACTTGACAACATCCCCCTTCCTTGCTTCTCTGCTCATACAGCTACAGCAGAGCCATTGGCACCACCCTGATCTCCACAGCAACTCCCACGCCTACTGCACCACGCACAGGACTGCCTTCAAGCCAGCACCATTCATTGGATGATCAAATCACTCAGCAGTAGCAGACAGTAACCAGGGATATCTTCAGTGTGTGCTCACCCAAGCACAGAACACCACCCAATTCACCTGACCTCTGTCACTCTAAAACAACCAAATTCCTGTTACGTGCCACACTGCATGGAATATAGCTGAATTGAAGTCATAGCCTAGGGGTCTTTAGCCTGATGGAACATGACTGAAGTGTGAATGAGACAAATGGCATGAAGTAGTGCATGAAGTGGTGTTGCATGCCATTCACATATAAGCTATGTACATTGGGCGGTAGAGAGATGGCCTTAATAAATCACTAATTCATGGAATAAATAATCAGTCTTCATCTAATAAACCTGCATCAGATTTAGCAAGGGATGCGTCTTTTTCAAACATCTGTTTTCCTGTCATCTTCCCAGCGGTTGGGTCTACTATGCCCTTCCGCCTCTCGGCCTCTTCTGCTTCAAAGTGCATCCGCCACTCCAGGAAGGTCTCCTTTGTGACTGGTGTGCCCCTAAAGCGCGCTTCTTCTCTAGCCTTCTCCTCTGCCTCCTTCTCTCGTTCCGCCTCCTCCTCCTGCCTGGCCACCTCATCTACCAGCTCTTCCACACGCATGGCGAGGGAGGAGATTAGGGTGAACCCCATTACTGTACCAAGGCTGTCTTCTGCAGACTGCTTGACAAATTCTTGCAGCTCGCGCTCCGTGGATTCGTCCATCCCGCTGGTGGAAGAGAACTTCATAAGAGGCAGCTCGTCGGGGTAGTGAGGAGTATACACTAGCTCCAGGTCGACGCTGAGCGGTTCCCCGTCAACCTCGCGGTCCGACCGGATGGTAATGGTGAAACTTTTCTGGTCCTCCGCTACACGGAGTTCCTCCTCCGAGTACATGGCCTGCAAGGCCTCGATCTCTCCCTCCCTTTCGGCTTCGTAGTCCGTCATCTGACAGTGCTCATGGTCCAGGGGAATGGGGAAAGTCCCTAATGCGGTGGGGCGGTCCCCGGCTGTTGTTAAAATGGCGCCCGGCTTGATGAAGCTGATTGTGGTCGGAGGAATAGGGGCGGCGGCAGTTACAGGTGGGCCCGTGTGTTGCGCTTGTTGCTGTTAACTTCCGTTCAAGTGTCCCTTTCCGCACGTTAGGCGTTTATTTTGCTCCAAGGGTCTTTAGGGGAGTACTGGAGAGATGGAGAGTGAAGAAATCCACACGAGAAATTGACCTTCTCAAGTTAGTTTCATCCCCTCGATGTACCTTCAGCTGAATGGGCTGTGACTACTCACTGCATTCATATTGTTACAGCGTATGCTGCATTATACAGTGACAGTGTGTTTGTGTAGTCTATGTGATGGAGGGCTACATCCGTGAGGCTCCTAACTGTGTCTCCTTCTTGTGTGTGTGTGTCTCTGTGTTGGGTGTTTGGCAGAAGACAGCAGCACTTTGACAGTAACCACGTGACATGTGCCAACACAGTGGTCAACATGCTGCCGTCAGTGTTCCAGGCAGTGATGGAGTACTTTGACACCAGCAGCATCACCGCCCAGCTGAGGACTGACCCTGACAACAAGCTCCTTCTGTGGAGCCAACTGAAGACTGCTAGTAGGTTGAATGGCATATGGCACACACACACACACACACACACTCACACTCACAAACACACACACACACACACTCACACTCACACTCACAAACACACACGCACACACACACACACACACACACACACACACACACACACACTCACTCACACACTCACAAACACACACACACACACACACTCACACTCGCAAACACACACACACACACACACACACACACACACTCACAAACACACACACACACACACACACATGCACACACACACACACACACACACACTCACACTCACAAACACACACACACACACACACACGCACAAACACACACACACACACAGACACACTCACACTCAAACACACACACACACACACACACACTCACACTCATAAACACACACACACACACACACACACACACACGCACGCACACACACAAACACACAAACACGTGCACACACACACACACACAAACACACAAACACACGTAATCAAGCAAAGAGACACAATGAAGCATCTTGTGCACATTTATACATTAACAGGAGAAATGCTTAATTGTTGCATTTGTTGTCAAACTTTCCATGAAAGCTGACGCAACTAGTCCCATCACTATGGTGACGCACATAGTCCCATCACTATGGTGACGCAACTAGTCCCATCACTATGGTGACGCAACTAGTCCCATCACTATGGTGATGCAACTAGTCCCATCACTGTGGTGATGCAACTAGTCCCATAACTATGGGTGTTTCTAATGAGGAGCTCATTACTATTGCTATATTTGGGTTCAAGTTATAATGAGATTCATATTTCTGTTCCTAATTTGGGAATTAAATGCCATGTTTGTCACCCTGTGCTCCACGATGTTTCCATAATTAGGTTTTTCACAGCTGACGGCAGTTGTGTACGGGAGTGCTCTGTTGGTGGTCCTGCTGCACGTTGAGCTGAATGTACTGGGCGGGACCATGTACCAGGAGGTACTGGCGGCAGAGGGGAGGGGAGAGGGGGAGGAGTCACAGAGCCACACCTCTGACGTCCAAAAGCGCTACCTGGAAACAGTCCACTACCTCATTGAAAAAGGTACTAGCGAGAAGCACACAAGTCTTCTTCACCCAGGAGCTAACATCACCTCCTTCCCTCCTCCCTCCCATTCAGGTCTGCCCCTTCTCTTCCCCCTGGTCCAGTCCTCAGTGGAGGCTGTAGTTGCCCCGGTCAAGCTGAAGGACCAGCACAGTGTGCAGGACTTTGCCAACCTCCTGCAGCGCATTCACAGTGACCTATCAACACAGATGGGACACAGCAGTGTGGGGTAGGTGGAGAGGGGGGAGGGGAAGGGGAGGTGGAGAGGGGGGAGGGGAAGGGGAGGTGGAGAGGGGGAGGGGAAGGGGAGGTAGAGAGGGGGAGAGGGAAGGGGAGGTGGAGAGAGGGGAAGGGAAGGGGAGGTGGAGGAGAGGGGCGGGGTAGCAGGGGTGGAGAGAAGGGAGGAGGAGGTGGGGAAAGAGAGAGGGGAGGTTTGCTTCTTGCCCTGCCCACTGCTCACACTGTCCTGGGCCATTAGTATCAGTCAACTAGAAGGAGAGCCCAAGAGCTTTGCAGACCTCATGTTTGAAGCAGAAGACTGGACCAAAGAGGTTAGGACAGCCGTAATGGGATCTCGTGTGTGGTAGGCAGTGTGCTGCTTCCATTGACATGTCATCCCTTCCTCACGCTGCTAGACCTCTGGTGACATCAGTGACAGCTACTCCTTTCTCCTTTGTGCTACTCAGGATGTGCTTGACAGGTGAGTGGCTGGCAATGCACTGCTTGTGGAGCTCTGAGTGGTTGCTTGGCAACTGTTTCCATGTGTTTCCATAGTTCCATTCATAAGTCCCATTCTAAGCATTCTTCAAAGTACCATCCTCTCAATGCACCCCACTCACCACCCACTCACCATTGTCCACATCTACCTCACATTCCCATTCACCCTCACTACACCTCCATGACCCTCTCACTCACCCTCACTACACCTCTGTGACCATCTCACTCACCCTCACTACACCTCTGTGACCCTCTCACTCACCCTCACTACACCTCTGTGACCCTCCCACTCACCCTCACTACACCTCACCCTCCCACCTACTGCAGCCCTGACTTCCCCAGTGTAATGGATGCGGTGCTCAAGAATGGGATATCGGCAGTAGTGGAGGTGTCTCAAGACATCTTCCTCTCCTCACTACATGGCCTGGACACACCCACCCTCCCGTTGGCCAAGGTCATCCCCATGGTAACAGACATGGCAACAGGGGTGGTCCAGGACTCGGGCCGGAGTAAAGTTATACAGGTGAGCACCAATTGGAACACAGTTACTGGATGTTCCACCATTTGCTCGTGTCAAGCTGATGTTCTGTTTGATGGAGACATGTTCACATTCGCAAGTGATGATAGTAGCATCATCCCTCAATGACCCCCAGTTGCACCAGATGACCTAGTCCTTCCACTCTCTCTCCATTCTACCCTCCACAGGCTATGATGCGAACAACTGAACTTGGACAATTTTCACAAGCCATTTATGAAGCCTTCAGCACTGCATAGCACTCCCTCCACACCTGTAATGCAGTGGCTCTGTAAACTTGTGAATTGTGCAATATTATGTTGATGTAGTGCCCTTAACTCTTTACCATGTTAAAAGGATGTATGGACATTAACTTACATTGTTTGGTGTACACGTGCATCTTCACTGGACACTGGTCCATGTTACATAGGCCCTAACCCGAACCTCGCTGTATTATACAGTGTGGTCCAGACATCCAGCAACACACAATTATACATACTTTGCACACAGTGATCAAAGTGAGTGTCTGTGCACAACAGCGGGCCGGGTTGGGCCAACTTATCAAGCACAAACATTCTGGTGTCACACAGAACTGAACAATCTCTTGACCAAATAAATTGTGGTGCCTCGGCAAGCCCACAAATGACCCATTGCTAAATAAGCATCCCTTTGTAATGATGAAGTGTATGATCTGTGATGTCTTATGGCCACATACACAACCACATGGGATTGGGTCAACACAACAGCTGTCTCACTGTGTTGAGCCACCATAATTAACAAAACACATTGACAATTATTAATTGTAATTGTTAGAAGTTGCTACATGTCTAATTACAATACTACATTCATGATTGCCATAATCTGTGAGTTGAAAACAACTGATGCTTGTGAGAGGGAGCTGGTTGGTGTAGGGGGAGGGGCAGATGGGTGTGGTGTAGGGGGAGGGGCCAGAGGGGGGTGGTGTAGGGGGAGGGGCTAGGGAGGGTGGTGTGGTGAGAGGGGCTAGGGAGGGGCCAGGGAGATGGGGTGGGTCATTTTATAGATGAATTTAGCGTAAACACTAGCACCCGTCGTCCAATGTGAGGTCCATCTGGGAAGTGGGTGTGGAACAAGTCGGCAATCTGTGAGGAGGAAACACAACACCTTCTGTAAGGGAGATACAACACCTTATCACAGCATGGACTCACAAGTTGATGATAACAGCTAATGTGTGTGTGCAAGCGTGTGTGTGTGTGTGTGTGTGTGCAAGTGTGTGTGTGTGTGTGTGTGTGTGTGTGTGTGTGTGTGTGTGTGTGTGTGTGCAAGCGTGTGTGTGTGTGTGTGTGTGTGTGTGTGTGTGTGTGTGTGTGTGTGTGTGTGTGTGTGTGTGTGTATGTGTGCAAGCGTGTGTGTGTGTGTGTGCACGTGTTAGTGTGTGTGTGTGTGTGTGTGCTGTATGTGTGTTCATCGAATACACAAAGGCATAGCTCCCAACGCTCCAGCGCACCAAGCTCTAGTATTGCTATGTAACTAGCATGAAGGGAGGGGGTAGCCTAAGTCACATACCTTCTGGTAGCTCCTGAGGAAGGACAGGAGTCGCTGCGAGAAGAAACAACGAAGCAATGCAAAAATGAATACTGCACTGAGTGAAGCGGCAGCAAAAGAGACACCTCATCACTTACTGGCTCCAAAACATCATACAGCACAAGATAGGTGGGAAGTGCACCGGTAGTTGGGTACTCTTGCTCCAGCCACACCACTGGGTCTGCATGAAAAGAAGTGTCTTCATCCACATACGAAGGACTAAGACTGAGAGGAAGAAAGCGGAGGAGGGGTAGTGAGGAGGAGAGGGAAAACATATTGCACGCATATTACACTGGGCTAGCGTTTCTGCAGTAGTTGCGTCTTTGCTAACCGTGTTGGCTGACACTGGATGAATCTCAATGAAGCATTATAGTGGATGTGACTGGAGGGGAGAGTAAGAGCCCAGGTCACTTTCTCAGCAGGATATAAGAGCCTAGTTGCTCTTAGCCTGGCAAAAGATGCACAAACATGTGACAGCACATCCACCCACCTGTAGAGGGGTGCGTGGTGGCAGGGAAGAAGGAAGAGCACCGAGCTGTTCTGGGGATACTCCAACTTGCCAAGCTCCTACATCACAAGAGAGAGTGTGCAACTGGCTTGTAGAGAGACTCCCCAGGGGGGGGGGGGGGGGGGGGGGGTATGTAAGGGAGGTGTTGGCTAGCCGTACCTTTCTAAGGAGGCTGACGGCATCAAGGGTCCCTCTTTGGTGGACTAGGCAGAAGTAGCTTGCTGTAATGAGGTTAGAAGCAAACAGACCAACACCCAACCACATCTTCCCTTTAGAGTCAGGGGTGGGTGAGGGAGAGTGGAGGGGAAGGAGAAGGGGAAGGGAAGGGGAGGGGAAGGGGGAGGGGGAAAGGAGGGGAGAGGAGGGGGGTCATGCTAAAATACCAACAGTCCAACAAGTGGCAGTTCTCATGCACAGTCATCTTACAGTGTTTCCTGCTTGACCAGAGGTGATACACAGTAGGGGCTGCACATTGGGAGACAGGAATGGGTGAGGAGATTGAGGAGGGAGATGAGTTAGGAGTGAGGAGGAGAATGAAAGAGAGGAGGAGAGGAAGGGGGGGGGGGGAGAAGAGAGGGGAGGATGCATGACTGTGCTGTGTGTGCCACTAGACCAACCAATGAGACAGGCAATGAGTGGGAGAGTGGGCAGGATAAACCTGAACTCCTTGTGCGGCAAGAAGCTGGAAGAAGGTGGAGGAAGACAAGCTTCCAACACTCTGACACTGTGAGGGGAAGCCATCACTCACTAGCACCACCCACCTGTGTCCCAGCACCTCACAGGTGATGAGCAGCAGCAACCAGAACTGGTGGTGATGTGCTAGGGTCTTGTACACAGCGCTACGCCACTGCCCAGCTGTCTTGCGTAGCTGCTTCGTACTACAGAGGCAGGACAGCCACACACACACACACACACACACACACACACACACACACACACACACACACACACACACACACACACACACACACACACACACACACACACACACACACGCACACACACGCACATGCACACACACACACACACACACACACACACACACACACACGCACACGCACACGCACACACATGATGTGAATGCACATACAGATGCTATTCACACACTGGTGAGTCAGCATTGCATGACCACTTGCACACACACACACTCAATACACAAGTGTGAATATACTCACAGTCGTTCCTTCGTTTTCAAAATGTTGCTATAAAATGAAACTATGACAATTGGTGTCCATGACAACCAGACCACCACTACTCCTTGAGTAAAGTACCTACATATTCAAAAATACAGTACTGGCATTATTACATGAGAAGGGATAGATGGCTACTAATTGTAGGGACTCACCAGTGCCAGGGGTGTGTTCCATAAAAATCTGCCACACCTTCAAACACATTGAAGTGCAGAAAGTTGTACTGAACAAACACCCACTGCAGGTGGTTGCCATGGCAAAATGGAGGGAAACACACACATTAATACAACTCAACACTCAACACCTCTTGCCACACCCGTCCAGACCTTGCCATAGAAGAGTCTGTCACACACCAAAGACAACAGAAGGGTCAGCAATCTACAAAATCACATCATGAAATAATGATGAATAATTATAGTTAATTACCTGTTAACAGAATTCATAGATACTTACGCCACAGGAGCCATGTTGGTGATAACTGTCTTCACTGGATGCACAGTGGTTGCCAAGTGACCTATCGCCAAGGGTAACCACATGAAAATGGCTGTCGGACGTACCATACAAGACAGAGCGCCTAGCATCATTGCAGTGGCAACAGGCCTGTGTGGCAAAATGTGTATGAGCATTTATAGAACACCACATACACACACGCACGTACGCACACACGCACACACACACACACACACACACACACACACACACACACACACACACACACACACACACACACACACACACATACACACACAAGTGAGTCAGCTCCACACACGTACCCATTCTCCCTTCTACTTTTCAACCAATAGCACACGCCCAGTGTTGTCAGTACCGTTTCCATGGTATTGGAGAGAGTACGAGTCATACAATATAGCGAAAACCACGAGGCGAGGTGGACAAGGAGCTGGTGTGTGTGGGGAGGGGAGGAGGAGGGCAAGCTAAGGGATTCACTCTCAGGACAGAAGAGGATAAATATGCCACCGCACACAGGGGAAAAGGGAGGGAAGCAAGAGAGAGGGAGGAAGGAGTGGGGAGGGAGGAGAGAGTGAGGAGGATACTGCAGTGGTAGCAATGCTTCTTGAGCTCCAGAGCTGGAAGGCCATCTTGTACACAAACAGGTCACACAAGGCAGCCAGCACGGCCTGAAGCAGACAGGGGCAGAGCACCTGGTGCAGGGAGACACACCGGGATGGGAAGGGTCTGTGTTATTGACCAGAATGGAGGTAGTCTGCAACGCCTCTACAACAGCACACCACATAACATCACACACCACACACCACGCCATCACACAACACTGTACTTCACCACACACCATCCCACACACCATTCAACCCCTTTCACAGAGCAGTACATGAATTTTGCAAATACGGTAGGCACTCAGGCACTAAAAATGGATATTCCCAACTACAGTGGTCCCCACACACATGCACACAAACACTTAATGTGCCACCATCAATGTCGACGCTTTACAAAGTGACCTGTTGTTGAAGGAACTTGCTATTGCGTGCCGCTAACAACTGACTGAGAAGTGAGTAGACCTGGTGCCGCACTCTTCATGCACCGATCGATGCGTTTACACCACTCACCACTGCCTCTGCACTGTCAAGACTGAGGAAGGAGAGAGCACTGTAGCAAGCTGCAAACAGGAGAGGATGGACGGAGCTGCGAATGGCCTTGTCCCACTCCCAAGTCATGTGACCATAGGTGGGCGGAGTTAAGGCTGTTCAAGCATGTACCAGTTTCACACCCAACCACACACACACACTACATGTACACCAGTGGCTGCAGGATGGAGGAGTCATGGCATGTTGCATTATGGTGTGCTAAGTAATGAAGACTACACAGTACATGATGTTAACAGTTTACAGGGCAGCTTTAGCCGTGTTTGGTGCGTGGTGCGTGTAAATACACGCGCAGCGCTAATAGGATATCCAAAAGCAGTCTTGTGCGCCACCTCCAAGCTCTGCCAATACTCATCAGGGACGAATGCGGTCTGGCACAACAGGACGCTTAGGCCCCGCACCAGGAGGGACAACGGAAGGACGGCCCATTCGTATTTCCGGCCGGGCGGTCGAGCTGGCATCCTGAGTCCATACGCCTCTTTCCCAAAAGTCAGATGGCCATGTTGCTCAATGTTGTGCAATCTCGTCGTTAAGCATATAAGTGCAGAGGATAGTTATAACCCCACCCACTGGGTACGTCAGTTAGTCAGAAGTCATTCATTCTGTCGACCAACGGGTTTGGGCCGGACAGAATTACGGATACTTATCATTCGTCGCTAAAAGAGAGGGTACCACCATGCCCGCAACGTCAAATGTGAGCTTTCTGGTCGATGACCAGGCGCGCGCGCGCGACTGCAGTTGTGTTGTTCTCTCTATCCGGTTCACTTTGTCAGACTACTAGGTGCTAGTTTAGTTTAGATAGATAGATAGATATTTTATTTGTCAACAGGAGTGCTGCATCTACTTCATACGGTAGATTTTCATGCAGGTCCTGGTACTGGTAGTTTACTTCCCTTCTCCTCCTTCGATTCTCTTTAGGTTTTTCTGAAGCTACGAGTGGTGGACGCCAGAGGATTGGCTAAGAAGGACGCTTTTGGCAAAAGGTAGACCAGGCGTGTGTGTGTGTGCGTGCATTCGTTTAGGCAAGAGTTGATGTGAGTCTTTCTTCTGTGCACACAGTGATCCCTATACAAAGATATCCTTCCTTGGCTGTGACTGCAAACCAGAGACTGCGCGCACGCTTATCCGGAAGAGGGTGTGTGTGTGTGTGTGTGTGTGTGTGTGTGTGTGTGTGTGTGTGTGTGTGTGTGTGTGTGTGTGTGTGTGTGTGTGTGTGTGTGTGTGTGTGTGTGTGTGTGTGTGTGTGTGTGTGTGTGTGTGTGTGTGTGTGTGTGTGTGTGTGTGTGTGTCACATGTGTTGCAGAGGCAATTCTTAACTTTCGTCTTTAAGAGCTTATTTTAATTGTGAACTTAACAAATTCCATTCCTAAATGTGCAGACACTGAACCCAAAATGGAGCCAGGATTTTAGATTCAAAGTGAGTCTGTTTACCGAAATTTAATTGTCATACCCACTAATTGATGATGGGACTTTTATTACTGTTGGTGTGTGTGTGTGTGTGTGTGTGTGTGTGATGAGTAGGAATGGCCTATGTGCATGCCTCCTACAGGTTCGCCTCCACCATGGCGTTGGGACAATTGTTTTTGATGTCTATGACGAGAACAAGCTGGTAAGTGTTACTATGGTAACACACAGATGGTACGTATATACACTATGATGCATGTGTGTGTGATGACTGTGGGTGACGTGACAATTAAGTATAATTGTTTTCATCAGATCCGTGACGACTTCCTGGGACGTGCATACCTGCACTTTCACCTCGATGACCCGTCATCGTTCTACTATTACCAAAAGGTATGACCCCTCATTTTATAGTGGGTGGGACCACACAGATCACCTGCTCTTAAAGGGAGAGTAGGGGGCAGGGAGCAGGGGGGCAGAGGGGCATTTGGTGGCTCAACACAGAGTTCATGCTCTTCTTCTCCTTGCCTGCAGGGGACCCAGCATATTCGCGCTTACAGACTGGCAGAGAAGTACACTGCAACTGACTTTGAGGACACTGACAGGTGATTTTGCACAGTTTCATCCCAGCAGAGCTAATTATTGTCACAATGTGCCAACTGTTGTGTGTGAGTTGGTGTGAAGTTGATGGAGCAGCAACACTGACATGTATTGTGGCTTCATGGTTGAAGGAGTTAAGTGGGCTTTAGGATTGGGTAGGTCTGACGAGTTAGATTTGTTCAAAATAGTCAATGTTTTCAAAAATTCGGGTGTTTCTACTATGACTTTTGGTCACCTTCATAAGCAGACATCTGGAACTGTCAGTGAATGACTTCAGAGGTCAATGTACATGGCTATAAGCTAATGTCAGGTGGAGGGATGATATTAGCTTTGACTGTTGCGAATGAAGTGTGTCAGAGCACGGAGCAGTAACAGGCTCGCATGTGCTGTTGCGCTCAGTCAAACCAGGTGATTGCATGTGCAGAAATCGAAATGTCTTGTCAATCAATGTACTGGAGTTCACTGTAGAAGGACTGATTGCTATGGAGCACTGAGAGTAGGGACAAATGATTCTCTAGAAATTAATCAGCAGTATTGCAATTGTTAGACAATTAAGATTGTGACAGAGAGGGAAACTTTGGAGTGAGCTGTGACATGGGCAGACAATGAATCAGGAATTGAAAATGAAGGCTTTGATCAGCTGTTGAAGCCTGAAATGCCCGCCCCTCCTGATTCCCTTCTCATTCAATGGCTGCACATAGCAGTGAGGGTTATTTTTATAATTGTAAGACATTTTAACCCATGAAGGTCGTTTAGTTACATATTTATACATGACACTGACCTCTCTGCTGTTGAGATTCCTACTCCTTTGCATTGTCCAATGAATGCGTTGCTCTGTTAGTCGACTGCTCCAATAGCGCTCCACCCTCTGGTCATCTCTGGTATTGGTATTAATTTAGCTCATTAGTGTTTTTGCACATTTTTTTCTTTTTTCAGCTTCCCACACATGAAGCCTATCAAGCAGCAGTACATTGTAAAAAAGTTGCGCAACCAATTACAGAACCATGGCATTTCGGGTCAGTTGACTCTCCATCTAACATTTGAAGACATGGAGGAGAGAGAACTGGACGCATCTTGGGAGGACATCTCCGAGGAAGTGCGAAGACTGTCTATGACAGGAAGTCCAGAGACGGAGATGGAAGAGACCTCCCCTTCCCCTCAGGGGGTGGAGCATAGGATTGTACGTGAGAGCCATTGCCTATAGCAAGTGTGTGGGTGAATGTTGGAGGTGTCCAGTGGGCGGGGTTGTGGGTGTGTCACACTGAGATGAGGTTGACTGACAAAGTTAAGTGGTCACTGACTCACTGCAGTGTATTACGCCAGCCAGCCCATTGAAATGGTGTTGTGGTTAAGCTGTGGGGGAGGAGGGCAGGGGGTAGGGGAGGGGAGGAGGGGTGGGGAGGGGGGAGGAGGGTAGGGGGTGGGGAGGGGGAGGAGGGTAGGGGTGGGGGGGAGGGTGCAGGTGGAGAGACTTGGCCTTGTTGAGTGGCATGCAGTATTGCCTCCTCAGTCAACCAGTGGATGGAAGACAGTTGTTCTGTTCATTTCATGCTCGGCGTCATTGGTGGTGTGTGTGTGTGTGTGTGTGTGTGTGTGTGTGTGTGTGTGCTCACTCAATTGATATATGAGATGTGTGAGTAATGCTAGTCACTCCCTTGCATGCACCGGGTAGAGTGTCCTTCTCCTTCCTCCTCCTGCCTGTGTAGGACTCCCAAGGAAGGCAAGTTATTGTGGACCACCAAGCAAGGACCATACGCCGAGTGGGAATGCTGGACGAGCAGGAGTCTCCACAAGCACAGAGGACTGCACGTGCACCAAATCGACTGTATCTCCCACGGCAACCAAGTGTTGATGATGTATGTGATTGTGTGTGTGTGTGTGTGTGTGTGTGCGTGTGCGTGTGTGTGTGTGTGTGTGTGTGTGTGTGTGTGTGTGTGCGTGTGCGTGCGTGTACTCACACTATTTATGTACAACAATGCTAACAATGGAGTTGTGCACATGCCACACAATCAAAGGGTATGACCCTCTAACTCAATGTGTCCCCACATGACTAAATGCGTAGAATGCTTTGTACCAGCTGTCCACATGATGGGTCGTGTGGATAATGTCCATCACTCCTGAATCCCAAGGGTGTTACCAGACAGGGAGGAACAGAGGGAGGTGTGGGCTGGTGACCTCATATCCTCACTATGGCAATATAATCTCTTATTGGTATTTATTTAATTGAAAAATGACACTGAGGTTAGGTTGTGTGTATGTGTGCATGTGTATATATGTGTGTGTGTGTGTGTGTGCGTGTGCGTGTGTGTGTGTCTGTGTGTGTGTGTGTACAGCAGTGTCCCAGTGGTGACCTGTAATCACTTCCAAAGCCATGCATGGGTAGTCATAGGTGGATACAGACACCATTAATGGAATTTCATATAATTATTGTGGGTGGTACGTACCTCCACATCCTATGTGGGTAACAGCTAACCACAGTTTAGGAAGTAGTGAAAAATAGCCTAACTCAAAGCATTCCATGTGAGTGCCCGCAGCAGCACAGCAGGAAGTATGGCTTTGTTGTGTTTAACCAAACAAATTACTCATAGGTGACGTCATGCACCTGGGTGCACTCTGATGAGCTTGTGCTCTATTTTATGTTCGACTGCCTCTTCAATGCTGCAGGAAATGGTTTCGACGCAAGAACAGGAAGCAGCCACGCCTTCAGCCCCACCCATTCATAGCGTGATACCGGTAAGCTGACTTGAAATGAAATGGTGGATTCTGTGCAAGTGGCTCCATCAAGTAAGTGGTAGGTACGCAAGGCAGGTTGATCCTTGATCCTCCCCCCCCCCCCCCCCCCCACAGCCATCTGATCTCCCTGAGGGATGGTCCGCTGTAACCGCCCCTAATGGACGACTGTACTACGTTAACCGGCAGACTGGTGCGTCACAGTGGGAACACCCGGGGCGACCTCCCACCCCCACACGGAGAGACCAGCAACTGGTGAGAGAGGGTGTGGGGTGTAGCTAGCGGGTTGGAAATCCCATTCTATGTGTATTTCTGGATGGTCTGTTTTTGGCAACAGAACATGCTCTTTGTTAAGATATGGAGATGCCTTGAGATGGAGTATCGTAAAACACTACACACACCTTGCATTTCATTCCCCTTCCCCTTCCCCTCCCCTTTCCTTCCCCTCCCCTCTCCTCCCCCTCTCCTTTCCTTCCCCTCCCTCTCCCTCCCCCTCCTTCCCCCTCCCTTCCCCTCCCATTCCCCTCCTCCTCCATCCCCTCCCCCTCAATCCCCTCCATCTCCCTCTCCCTCTCCCTCCCTCCCTTTCCTCCCCTCCCCTTCCCCTACCTCCCTCCCCTCCACCCTCCCCCTCCCTCCACCTCCCCTCCCCCTCTCCTTTCCAGCCCACTGATCTCCCCCAAGGCTGGAGTGCATGTTTTGCTCCCGACGGACGCATCTACTATTTGAATCACCAGCTGCAGCAGACACAGTGGACCCACCCTGTGAGTGGGCAGCAGTCAAGGCGGCCGTCCAACCCGCCTATTCCAGCCACGCCTGTGGTGGAAGGTGCCACTCCTGTTCTGCCACAGCAGCAAAGCCTCTCCCAACCTCCAACAGTGGTGAGCAGGCGTGTTCCCTTGTACGTACATTAGGTGATCCTTATCAACCCGTCTGTCAGTCAACCCAACAGTAGCATTTCCCCTATGCAGGAGGGAGCTAGAATACACAATGTCATATTTATACATACCTACAGGACCTGTTACTGTAGTAATAGGCCTTGCTATATCAGGTTCACCCAGTTCTGTATACATTATAAAATCAAGTCATCTTACCATCTATTCTGTGGTCTCCCTCTTGGTCTCACTCTTGGTCTCCCTCTTGGTCTCCCTCTTGGTCTCCCTCTTGGTCTCCCTCTTGGTCTCCCTCTTGGTCTCCCTCGTGGTCTCCCTCTTGGTCTCTTTCCTGGTATCTCATCCAAATGTACTGTCTTTGATAATCTCTATTACATGTATGTGACAAAAAATTTCATGCCCTCATCATGAGTGACTAATCAATAAGATTCATCCTTCCCTATTCCTGCATCAGATGACGGGTGGAAGGGACTGTGGTTTAGGAAGGCTTAGATTGTGCATGCATTGCTCTAGAAGCACCCATCACTGAGAAAGCCCTCACCCTCCCCTCTTCTCCTACCTCCAGGGTCCTTCCACTAACCTCCCCCAGGGCTGGACATCAAGCGTTGCATCTGATGGTCGTGTTTACTACATGAACCACCTGGAGAGGAGAACTCAGTGGGAGCATCCTGTCACCGGGCAACGCAGTGGCCCTGCTCCTCAGTCGTCACAGCAACCATTAGCTGTTGCCATGGCAACCACACCGCAGACAGGAGCTACACTGACTGCAGCATCTTCAACTGCACCTCAAAGGCCAAGGTCCCATTCCCGGTCTCCAGTTCGATCTGAGGACCAGCCCATTATACCACCCTTGCCTCCAGGTTGGGAGAGGAAGATCAACTCATCAGGGCGTGTGTACTATATCGACCACAATACAAAGACAACTTCATGGGTATGGCATACAGAGCTGTACTGTTTGACATGACAGTACACTAAAGTATTATAGGATGGTCATAGGAACACAATACTGTTTAGGATGATGTAAGATATACAATACTCTTTTGTATGTCATAAGAACACAATACTATTTGGTATGTTAGTGCTATATAATACTCTTTATTGTGCATAAGAACACTATAGCAATGTATACAATATTTCATTGACACTGTGTCAATTCCCATGCTAAAGGTTCACCCTAGCAAAGCCCGCTCTCAACGTGGACTAGCTGTCGCTCGTTTGGGAGCCGCTATACAAGCCAGACAACAGGGCTCTCCTGTGCAGTCTCCACAAGCCAGAGCACCG
>OZ025884.1:6588232-6605740 GCA_964019415.1 Ianthella basta | reverse complement strand
AGCACACAAGGGAGGAGTGTGTGAGCTGGATAGTTGAGAGAGGGAGGTGGCAGAGTGACACTACTGCTACTTGTCTCAACGTGAGATATCGGCTGTGCTGTGTGACCACCTCTACATTGACCACACCCCCTTCTTGCCTTCCCCGCCTTCTACCAACAGCCTGATGATTAAGTGGAAGATTACTGATCGAGTCAAAGAACAGATGGATGCTTTCATGAAGGTCAGTGCTGTGCACAATGTTGGCAGCAACCAGTGTGATGTACTGTGATGGGTAGCATTCCTTGTTGTGTATATATACCAGGTTGTGTTGTCTGACGCCATTTTGTTGCGGTTTGTAGGGTTTCCACCAGCTGATTCCAGGACATTTGTTGAGCGTGTTTGATGAGAAGGAGCTTGAGGTGAGGACCTGCCTCTCGCTTGGTGGAGATCCACAATGCTGGCATACTGCTACACTCTCACATCCCACACACTCCTTCACATGTACACTTGCACACTCACTCTTGCTTGCATTCTCTTGTGCCCCTTCCTCTCATCACTGCACTGCCCCTTAGTACCTGTTGGGTGGTCTAGCAGAGATAGACGTGGAAGACTGGAAGAAGAACACTGAGTATGTTGGCTACGCTCCCACTGATCCAGTGGTGGTATGGTTCTGGAGGGCCGTGGAGAGCTGGGACGATGAGATGAGGGCACGCCTGCTCCAGTTTGTCACTGGGACTTCCAAAGTACCGATGAATGGATTTGCTGAGCTTCAAGGTGAGCCGTGATCAGAGCACCTTATACAAATGTTCACTATGGGTAGGTTGTGTCAATCCTCTTGAATTTGGTCCTAATTGTTGCAGGAAGCAATGGGCCTCGGAAGTTTTGCCTAAAGAGGTATGGCCAGCCTGGACACCTTCCAAGATCTCACACTTGGTGAGTCAGGCTGCGAGGCCTGAGCGACATTGTAGGCTGTTCGGTAGATTGGCATCAAGAGCTACCCTCCCTCCCCCTACAGCTTCAACCGCGTAGACCTGCCCCCCTATATCAACTACCACCAGCTGAAGGAGAAATTGAAGTTGGCCGTAGAGAACACGGCCGGATTTGACATTGAGTGACATTGACCATGCATTGCCACACATCTGTTAGACAAATGGACATAGCTATACACCAGCTTGGCATACATAATTATACTATTTTGTGTGTGTGGGTATACTATTATATGTTAGTAGTATAGTATTGACAGCATGCATGCATATACGTATAATTATACTAATTTTCTATTACTGTTCTTCAGTACATGCAAGCTGATGTTCTGTAGTGTTTATGTAATGGGCACTTATATTATATATTAAAGCTTCATTGGTACATAAAATTAAGCATGACAATTGACAATTGAGTACATAATTATATAGTTAAGGTGTGTTAACAGGCAAAGAGATTGGAGGGAGGGTAGATGATGAGGGGGCATGCCCAACATTGGGTTGTTTACTAAGTGGGAGGGTTCTCAACTTGGATGCCTGCAGATCAACTATCTTTGGGAAGACGGGTTGAGTGGAGTAATCTGGGATGTGTGGCATGTCCACATTCCATTGAGCGACCAACTGGTCCTTCTTTGGCTGCTGACGGAGAGGAGGCGTTACTCCTGTAACACCAGCCTCTCCCAAGTGCCGCGTCCCACTGTCACGCACCTTCTTCTGGTTCAGCAGGGCCTCGACGAGCTTCATCTTCTCATGTCGTGGGTCCTGGGTGCCTGCAGGACCTGGGGGACGGACAATGCGAACAACCTTCACCTGTGGCTTGGTCTTTCTCTGTGGTGTGCCACCTGTGATCATTACAGCGTAATGCTGTGAGGGAGGCTTGTGGAAGGGGGTCATGAGGGGGGGAGGGACTGTGCCTGGACTCGCCGTCTTGAGGATGGGTTTGATGAGGAACACACCCGAACTGGCTTCCACTCCTTCCAGTTGCTCGGTCAGCGATCTTGCCAGCTTCTCCCTCTGCAGGGACAGCTTATCCATCTCCAAAGACCACCGTGCCTTCCTTCCATCATGCAACGAGTTGGCCCTGACCCTGAGTGCTTGTACCCTCTCCTTGTTCTCTCCATCCCCCAACGAGGCAAGCATGGTTTGATGAGCCTTCTGTTGCTGCACTCCTTTGACCAGCTGGGAGAGACGGTGTCCCTGCAGGTTCACGTAGTCCAACATGTTCTGCTGCAGGTCCTCCATTTCACGTGCAGTGATGTTGCCACGCTGCAGAGCTTTCTTAAGGTTCTGACTGTTTCTCTCTGAGTCAAGCCGGGTGAACATGATTATCTCCTCACCAGCCTCTCCACTTTGCTCTCTTGCTTTGCGACGCAGAAGGGTCACTTCCTTTTGCAGAGAGGTGACAGTGGACTCAAGCTGGGAGATGGCCTCCTGGCTACGTTTTATCTCCAGTTTGTGTGTTTTCTCCTTCACTGCCATCTGTTCTTCAAGGCTTTGCACAGCCACTTTCAACTGGACGTTCTGCTCCACAGCTGCATGCTGCTCAGTGGTGGATCCCTCTGCATGATCTTGGGGTATAACAGTTGCAGCCTGTGACAGTGCACTTTGCAGTACTTGCTCCATCTGGAGCAGCAAGAGTGCTAGACTGCATCGCATCTGTGTGATCTGCCCTTGCACCTCCGACCCCTGGTGCAGCTCCACCTTGTCGACCTCCTCGAGACTGGACACTAGATCCCTGGAGAAGTGCTCTGTGACGATGTCTGCCAAGTGGTCCTTAAACTGAAGAACAGAATTGTATGCTTTGACCCACTCCTGCACCACAGGGTGCTCTCTTGATAGCTGCACCACTGCTGGTGCGATGCCCACCTGGCCCCGATGACGTCTGATAGGCTGTGAGGAATCCCCTTCCCTCTCCCCATCCAGTGAGTCCTGCAGGAGGGACTGCTGGAAGGAGGAATCACTCAGGCTGACAGGCCCATGAGCAATGTGGGGCATGGCAAAGACTGGTGTCATGGGGATAATGGGCGGAGTTGTGGGTGTCATGGCAACAAGCGGTGGAGTTGTAGTGGGTGACAATGGTGAGTACTGCCTAGCATCAGAGAAGAGGGGGTGGCCTTGGTGGGCCGGTGAAGAGAACTTGCTACCGGGAGAGGTCATTGCTGCTGAGTCTGGCCAAGGCCTATGAGCACTGCCCGGCTGTTGGAGCTCACTCTCTTCACCACCCCCATCCATCACCATTGGGCTGGAGGCATAGTCATCCTGGTGGGTTGCAGGACGTGAAACAGTTGGGGTACTCCACTGGGCACTGCGACTAACCAGCTCATTGATTTTGGCTGCAACCACTTCTGGCTCTGCACGCTGCGTGGCAACAAACTGCTGGAGACTGTTCACTGCCTCTCTGGTATCCTGTAGCTGTGCAAGAGTCTCTTGCAGCCGCTGCTCAACCTTACTGCGCTCTTCTCTTGTTGACTGCACCTCCACCTTCAGTCCCTGGCACACATTTTCCTTCTCCTCTTTGGCTGCCTCACTCTCAACCAAGCTCCTCCTGACATCCTCCATCTCCATTGCATGCCTGTTCTGCGCCTCCATCAGCTGGGCACGCAGAGCTGCAACAGCCTTCTTGCTTCTGTTTCGCAGATCATTCATCTCATCTCGCAGCTTCTTTTCCTTCTCAGAGGACTCTTGCTTCAGCTTGTCAATCTTTTCCTTAGTGTACGTCTCCATCTGCCGAATGGTGAGGGCACTGAGGTTGGGACTTTGGGCGGAGGAATGGACAGACACGCGACTTGAGCGGGCACTGTGGGGCTGGCTCATCAAGGCAGCAGCACTGGGTGGATTGGGAGAACCAGATCCATCTCTGTTCTCCTCTTCTGGTGCATCAACTTCAGGCCGCTCGTGGGCAGGCTCTTTGGGAGAAACACCTTCATCTACCCCCTCAGTTGAGGGTTCTACAACTTCAGTAGTGCTTTTTGAAGGACTGGCGGGTTGGGATACTACTGGGCTGCCTCCACCATCAGAGGGAGGAGGAGAGGCTGTGTCCTCTTCAGCAAAATGCTCCTCTTCATCAATGTCCACATCCACCAAGCTCTTGATCTGGTCTTGGAAAGTTTCCCTCATCTCATGGATCTCGGTCTCGTAGCTCTTTTTCACTTCACTCATCTTCAATGCATGACTCTCCTCAATACTTTCCAACTGGCTCTGGAGTTCCTGCCGGGCACTCCTCTGGTCATCCACTTCTTGCCTCAATGCAGTTACTGTAGCCTCCAACTCTTTCACTTTTGCTACATCCACAGCAGGTTCTGAAGGGGGCTTTGGTGCCATCTTCACCTTCTTCAGGGCTTCCATATCTCCCCGTGTCTTTTGCAGCGTGGACTTTGTGTCTTCCAGGTCACGTTGAAGAGATTCATTAGCCCTTGTCAACTGCTTCACCTTCTCTGCTTCCTTCTTCAACCTGGTTACCTCAATACCCTTTGCCTCTACAGTCTTCTTAAGATCTTTCCTGCTCTCTTCCAATCGCTTCAGTTCTTCTGCTGAGGTGGAGAGGCTGTCTGTCAGATGCTGTACATCTTCTTGTGCCTTCATTAAGGCTTTCTCAAGCTTCTTTCGGCCCTTCTTGGTGTCAGGAAACTGTGCATAGATAGACAGTAGTCGCACCATCTCAGTCTGCAGGGAAGACAGCTTCTCAGAAGCGTTCTTTGCAACGTCTAGTGCATCCTCGATCCCTGCAGTGGCATCCTCCACGCTGACCTGCTCCGACTGGATCTCATCCAACATCTTAGAAGATGCACTGCTAGCCTTGTTCTCAGTGAAGAAGTCCTCGACCTGCTGCAGAATCTGTGCTCTCTCTTCACACCGGTCCTCATACTCAACAATCACCAGGGTAGATGCCTTCTGATAGTTCTGCCGCTTCCTTGCGTCTGTTAGCACCTCATACAGGACCTGAGGATCATCTACAGTAATCAGCTCTGCCTCTGTTTTGGCAGCAACAGCAGAAGATACGGACCTCTTGGACAGCTCATAATCATTGAGGGCTAATGTTATGCGTTCATGAATCTTGTGCAAGGATTCCTGGAGGTCAGCTTGTTCTCTCTTCTTCTTCCGCTCTTCTACAGCCCGAAGCGCTTGTTCCCCGGAATCCCCAAATAAGCTCACTTCATGCAGCATTTTGCCTGCACACCGCTGGAATAATTATTGTTCAGTGCCTAGGGTGAAGAAAATCAAGAGGGAATGTATAATGCAATGCTGGAACGAACAGCTCCACCCCCCACTACTAATGATACTGCACGCTTAGCAGGAAACTGTGTGGCTTCCTACCTTGGGGTGTTGATTACTGTCCGTTTACGTTGCGAACTAGGCAGCGGCCATATTTATAGGTTGTCTTAGAAACAGGGACTTCCCTTCCCGGCACGTGACTAAACACTACAAAATGGCCGCGAGCTCGAGTTTGAAGCTAAAGTCTGCGAGAGATTGCAGGAACGAGACTGACCTACTTCGATGGCTAACTAGCGTAAGACAAAGGAATGTTTCTTCTACCGCAGCAGTGAACTGCACTGACGTGGATTCGAAGTGTTTAGTTCCCGAGTTGATGCGTTGTCTGAACCATTCGAGTAGATTCGTCTGCTTCGCCGCAAGTTCTGCCCTCCGATGCGTGCTACACTCTCTTGCACAAGACGACCTGACGAAGACAATGGAAGAACTGCTTATGTTGCATCCTGCCTGCGCAGCTGCCGAGAGATCGCTACCATTAGCACAGCAGCTGCAAATCGAAGTGGTGACATCTTTCATGAAGGAAACCAAACTGGACCTGCAATCCTTAAATTGGCCATCTCTTATTCATCAATGGAAATTGTGTGTCATAGAATGCTACTCGTGCCCTCATTTACTTGTCCCCACTCTGACTCTGACTAAGAGAATATGCAAGTCGGACTTCAGTGGTATGTACAAGCACACCATTGCAAGCCACTGTGGACTCATAGCGGGTTTATGCAAACACTGTTCGCAGAATCTCGAAGTGAAGAAGCTGCTGAGAATCTGCCAGTACTTGCTCCAGTCAGCTTCAAGGAGTGAGGAGGGTGGGGAAGAGTGCTTAAAGGCCATCCTGGAAGGAGTGTTCTCCTCTGAAGTGTTCACCAGGCGCCTGTCACATTGGATCAAACAGTGTGTTAGCACCGACCTGTCCTCCCTGCCAATACTACAGTCTCTTCCTAAAGACTGCTCTGACCACGAGCTCCTCCCTGCCGTGATTCGAAGGTCAGTACTTTTAATACTACAGGGGTTGACCACCTTACTAGTGCTGGATGGTGGAAGACAGAAAGCCCTTGATGCTGAATTAGGGCAGACTTGCCAACTGGTTGAGGCTGCAGCATCAGAGTGGCAAGGCAGACACAATGTTTCTGTACCCGCCCACTTGGAGCTGGGCAGGGTTTTACTCTACCTCATCAGTGAAGAGGACACTGTGCTGATGGAGTGTTTGCTCCTGTGTACACAGATTCACATCCTCCTAGGCCAGACAGGCACTCAGTGAGTGAAGCAGAGGTGGTATTATAGCAATGCACAAAGTGTACCAGAGGAGCCCTCTGTAAAGGACACCCTGAACTCATGACACTTAATTCCTATTACATGTCCCAGCTACTAATGTGGTAGACAAACTACCTCTGAAATGAGGGCACCTCTCAAATGAGGGCACTAGGGCACACCCCAAAGGGTGCCTGTCTGTACTAGGTTCACGTTTGTCCCATTTCCTCTGTTCTTGCAGTCACCTTCCCGGCAGCTTGGCACTCTTCCTCAGTGCTGCCGACCCACATCACTTGTTTGTTGGATTCTTGAACTCAGTTGCATTTGATCACAGCACCCTAATGGAATTCATTGCTTCTGAAGATGTCAGGTTCATCAAGTTCTTCACAGAATATTTGCGCTATATTGTAGTCACATGGGATCAATTTGTGGACGTGTGTCAGCAGCATTGTGACACCGCCACATCTGTTTTTGGACTGTGTGACAGTTCAAGTGACAACAATGACAGTGACAGCTGTAACTCTGATGATTGGGTGAGTGATCATGAGACCGAGTTCAACTTCCAGGAAGGTGGATTGGAATTGGACGCTGGAATGAAAGTTGTACCTGAAACTGAACTATGTAGCCCACCACCTAAACGTGTGTGTGCGGCTACAGTGCTGTCACGTCCATGTAGTTCAGTGGAGGGTGACAAATGCCATCCACACGTCACTCCTCCATCGCCACCTACTGGCGTGTCATGCACTGTGTTGGAGGGTGACAAGTCCCCTCCACCTGTCACTAATCCGTCACCAGTCACTGATGTGTCATGTGGTGTGTTGGAGGGTGACAAGTCCCCTCCACCTGTCACTCATCCGTCACCAGTCACTGATGTGTCATGTGGTGTGTTGGAGGCAGTCATGCAATGCTTTGCACAGCTTCACCTCAAGCTGGGGAACATGGCCGCCAAAGGCCTTGTACAGGAGACACAGACAATGTACAAACTGCTCCAAGATGTGCTAGAACATTTCAGTGCTAGAGGTTGACCAAGAATTAGCATGATGTATCCTTCATCTTAAGCTCTTTTATTACATTAATTCCATCCAACATCTCAATCAACCCTCCTATCACACTCACCTCTCTATTATGAACCCAACCTGCACACACCACACCCACAGCAGTCATTATTCAGTTAAAAACCTGTTCGAGTGTTTTTTTTGTATGAAAATGTAGTTCACCTCTAGCAGTTTATAATTATAACTCTACTGTCACTGTCAGTGTGCATGACCACATGCACGTCATGTCATGGTGGATCGATCCTCCTATTACACAACACACAACATACAATACAAATTTAAATGAATAGTGTAGTCCTTGTTGACACATCTCATACATTGCCTGTTACCATGGCGCCCAGGTACTTGGAATACAATAGGCCTGTGGCTGAGATTGCGTCACCCAGGCCAACTGTCTTTAGAGGCCTCTTGCAAACTAGTACCGGGCTGAAGTGGTATTCAACTCTCCCACGTTGCCATGACACCTGAGGATGGCTAGGGTCAAACACATGAGCCTGTCTCCTCAAGACCTTGTCCTGAATTGAGAGGCTGAAGGCAGAGGGAATGCGTAGCTGCATCTTGGAGGGGACAATTGCTTCATCATCACAGGCTTGCCTCCCTGCTATTTCTGTCCCTCTGAACACTGCGGTGTTGGCATTGGCCCAAGTACCATGGGCGTGTGCCATTAAGTGAAACGTGAGACAGTGGAAGTGAACACGACTCAGTCGGCTGTGAGGGTTGCTGCCATCAACATTGCCATATTTGGTCAAGAGCCAGTGCATCATGTCTGCCACAATGCCAACCTCGGGTGGATCCATGTTGATCAGGAGCTCTGGTGGTCCTCCACCTGCCCGCACAGCAGAAGCAAGCTCCTGCTCATTGAGCCCAAGGGAGGTGAGGTGAGGAAGGAGGGTCTTTAACACCTTCCCCACTAGTTCAAGATTACCAATACTAGCCAGTTCCAGGTGCACCACAGTGGGATCAGTGAGTCTCCGCAGACGCTCTGCCAGGTGGTCCAGCTTCTTCTGCTGTACCTCTCCAGGGAAGCGATCAAGAAGGTGAGCGCCCGACACAATCACCAGCTCAGGGTGTTGCAAGTCAACGTGGTCAAAGAACGAATCTATAGCTGCTAGCTCAGAATTGGCAACATCATTGGAGAAAATGAATCTGTTGGCACATCCCGCTGTCACCCACCCCCAAGTGTCACCTTTGGCATATTCCAGAATCATGTGCACCTCATCTTCATCTTCCTTGCTGTCTATTGTTTGCAGTCGAGGGGTAAGCAGTGCTCGCAGCTTTTGGCCCACTGGGCCTCCAAGGAACACTTCGGTGTCATTGCTAGTGAGCTCCGTCAACTTCTGGGCCATCAAGGCTGCGTTGCCTCCAATGAAAAACTGCAACAGACACAAGCATAACACTGGCTATACGTATCATGCACATTAAAACATAATTAGAGGGGTAAAGGATTCTCGAGTGAAACACCTATAGCAGAACAACGGTTGGACATTGAAGACTGCAAGAGTTCTCACCATGTAGGTCCCTTAGTTACAACAAACCAACACTTTTGACACTGATGAAGACTTCTTGTGGTGAAAAATGTCTTGCAGAAAACAGTCTGCATTGTCCAACAATTGTATACATGTTTGCTCCAGAACCATTTACCCCTTAGTTATGCCGTATGTATGTATACTGCAATGATCCTCTACGACATCACATTACTACAACTGCCACTCCTAGCTATCGTACCCATTCCCCCCTGTCACATGACTGAGATAGCCACTGAGATACACATTATGTATGGCCAGTTCATATCCATGCAGTGTGTGTACCTAATGACATGACTGTGGTCAAATGCACCACAGAACATTCGGCATAGGAGAATGTGCTGCTTAAGCTAGGTTTAACTCATGTTGGTTGATAGCAGGACCATGTTCTTTGCTGCTTTACAGGCACTCACTTCATGTGGCAAAGACTGTGCCACTTGGACTATCTCCTTGTAACGCTGTAAGTCTTCAAAGTGTCGTTCCACTGCTGAGCACCCCTGCATCGAGTATCCAAGGAGGGAGGAGAGGTCCCCATCCTTTTGAGCTACTTCTGGCAGGGATGGTGAGAGGGTGGGGGTCTTGAGTGCACGTAGAAGTCCCACTCCGGAAACAATAAGATCCAAATTGGAGTTGAGGCTGCCGGAATGGAAGACAAGATACATGTGCACACGAATAACAGGCCCAGGTAGCTGGCATTCGGCAGTTAATGACACACAGACAGACAAGCTGCAAGAAATCTTCAGATAGTTAGCTAGGCTAATACCTGCAGTTCCTTATATCAAACTCCATGCTTACCCCACTGCTATTCTTTTGTATTGGGTCATGCTGGATGCGCTCATTCCCATCCACCGCCTGGCTATCACGGCTTCGGGCGTGTTCCAGTGCATCCAGTGGTAGATAAGGGCCGCAGCGACCAGGACCAGACCATATCTGAAGAGTCGGTCCATCTACAAACACACGAACTTGCAATTGTAATATTTATACAGGAAATAACACCAGTTATACGAGTTTAATTTCCTATTATTGAGTAGTGTATACAGTGCAATACAGTATATTATAGTGCATGTTGTCTATAATAACACTCTATTTGGCACACATTGTACACACGTCCACGTGTGTGAGCACGTATTGTACAAGAGAAGTGCAGAGTGGAATGATGCTCTCCGGGTCGGAGGAGGTGCTCGAGGTTGGTCGCTGGTTGTTCATGGCCCTCTTGGCGGCGCAGTGGGCGGGCTCCGTGGAGAGCGTTCATCAGTTCACCATCCACCGCATGCAGCACATTGATGTCGGCTCCACCAGCTTCGGTGCGCGCTTGCACGCTGCGCCCAGCCCACAGGGCGTTGTACTGAGTGTCTGTGTACGGGGTAGTGTAGGTGGTGCTTTGAGTAGTTGACTGTTTAGAATGTGTGTTTAATGTAAGTATGTGGTGGACCACATGGTGGTCACATGACGTGGTTAGTACGACCACGTGGTTGTCACGTGACTGCCTTGCGTAGGTCCTCGAGTAGCCTACCTCAACATGGAGGCAAGGTCCGAATTTGCTCCCGTCCTCAACCGACGCTGTGTGTTTGTACGGTGGTCCAACTTCTCCTTGAGCAAGTTCGATGACCTTGTTGACCGAGGAGCAGGGGCTCTGGTCATCATTCTGCCCTTTATTGAGAAAACTAACATCTCCATGGCAACAAGAGAGCAGTGGATGGAGACAGAGCGTGAACTCCTCCTTCGTGACATTGCCATCCCTGTATACTTCATGACAGAGAATGAGGAGATCCTGGAGGTTGTGCGGCAGTTGGACGAGGATGCCCAGGGGCAAAGTGGCTCCTCAGCACTAGCAGGTAAGCTACAAGGCGGGGCAGGGGCGGGGCACCTTGGAACCAGCTACCCTGCTAATCCCATTGTTTGTGTGTCTCCTGCAGCTCTGCTGGGCACCTTCACCGGGCTTGGTTACTACGTCACGTCATCAGGCTCTGAGCCCAAGGCAGTGCAGGATCCAGCAGTACCAACGGTGCAGGCCTTGCTCAAGGGTCAGGGACTGCATGACCAGCTGCCCACGGTCGCCATTGTGGCACACTATGATGCCTTTGGAGTGTCAACAGTGAGTGTAATGAAGTGTTTGTTGATGGGGGAGGGGTAATTGTATTATATGTCCTCCCTTCCTTGATAGGGGCACAGTGTGGGTGCAGACTCCAATGGCAGTGGGATGGTAGCCCTTCTGGAACTGGCCCGGCTCTTCTCCAAGTAGGCCCCCTCCCAAGTGTATGCCCCCTCCCCCTCCCCCCGTGCCTGTTGCCATCCTGTGATGTCTCTTCCTCTGCAGGCTGTATTCCAGTCCGTCAACATGTCCGCAACGCAACATCCTCTTCCTGGCCACAGGTGGAGGCAAGCTGAGCTATTTTGGCAGCAAGGAGTGGCTGGAGGAGAACAATGAGGAGGGAGGAGGTGGGTCTCTCTTCAGAGTGATGGAAACAGGCGTATACTGCATCTGTGCTGGTCACTGTCATCCACATCCCACCCTTCGCTCTTTCCTCATCCCCTTTCTTGTTTAGAGTCATGGTTGCTGAGCAACGTGGACTACTTTGTTTGCCTGGACGCCGTGGCAGGAGGACTGGGCCTGCACTTCCACGTGGCTAAGGTCCCCAAGGAGGGCTCAGATTTGGCAGAGTTTGCACAAGCACTTAATTCTGTGAGTGGAAAAATGGCGGTTCTCTGGAGCTTCGGCTCCAACTTATTTACTCCTTTTGAGTTTGATGACATGTTTGTGTGTGGTACAGAGCAGCGTCGATACCCATAGATATGTAGCTGAGAGTGAATGCAGATCTTGTTGAAGTCTTTATCGCATCTCTACTGCCTTTGTCACATTCTCCTTCTCTGTCTGTGTTAGAGTTCTCACCTTGTCACTGGTATGGGGGTCCCCCTGGTTTCTAAGAAGATTCGTCTCTCTGATGACTTCCTTGCTTGGGAGCATGAACGATTTGCTGTGTCTCGTCAGCCCGCAGTCACTCTGTCTCACCTGGCTGCACATCAGAATGACAGGCGTCACTCTGTCTTTGATGACAGGTAAAATGTGATGACTAAGCTAACGTTATAGAAGCTGGAGAGGGATGACAGTGTGAGGGGTGAGGGTGGCCGTGTGAGGGTGATGGGGTGAGAGTGACAGTGTGAGGGGTGAGGGTGATGGGGTGAGAGTGACAGTGAGGGGTGAGGGTGGCCATGCAAGGGTGATGGGATGAGAGTGACTGTGAGGGTGAGGGTGGCATGTGAGGGTGGCAGGGTGAGAGTGACAGTGTGAGGGACGATATTGGACCTGATGACTGCCCTTTTTGCAGGTCCAGTGTCGACCCTGATGCCTTTCAAAGGAATGTGGAGGCAGTGGCAGAAGGTGTGGCCCAGTACATCTATAACCTCTCAACTTTGGGCCACCAGTTCCAAGGAAGACTGTTCAGCGGGGAAACGGTGCAGTAAACTGAGCTTAGTGTACGATTGTGTGTTGAGTCCTTTATATTCAAACTGCGTGGACTGCTGTGTGTGCAGGTGGTGAATCAGAAGCTGATGATGTCACACTTACATCATATGACATCATACTCCAGAACGCAGCAAATGATGAATTCCACCCACCCAGTCACACACTTCATAGTACAGGTATGTAGGTGTGTGCGTGTGTGTGTGTGTGTGTGGGGGGGGGGGGGGGGGGGGTATGCCGCGTGTGTTGAGTTGTAATGTGCAGCAGTGTATAGGTGACATCAACATGTATTTCTTCTTTCAGACATTGTCACGGTATACATCTGATGTAGAGCAATTGGTTCACACCGTGGACAAGAGGTGTGAGGCATACACAGTGACTAGTGCCAAATGGGCTCGTGAAATTTAAACCCTACACTGTCCATGCCCCCCCCCCTCCCCCAGTGATCCAGAATTCCATTTTTTTGACATGAACTCTGTTGAGCTAAACGTGTACAGGTGAGTAAGTAATTGTGAGAGGTGTCTTGTGCAGCACGAGCCAATAACTATTGGTTCTCTGCCTCCCCCTTTACAGTGTCAAGCCACCCATATTCGATCTCTTCTTAGCTGTGCTGATTGCCATGTATTTAGGGATCATCTATCTTTTTGTACAAGTGAGTAGACCAGCGTATTGAAGGCAAGTTGATACTCTGCAGTGTCTACCGGCACGTCTGTCTGTCTCCCTTTGCAGAACTGTGAAAGACTCACGTCATTGCTAAAGCTAGGCTCCAAACTCAAGTCCTCCTAACTGACGTCATCCCACATAGCGATGTATTCCCATATTGAATGTATGTAATTTGGAATGGAAGTGGAGCGTGGTCTGGCAACGTAAAGTTGTCGTACGAATATGGCGGTTAGCCACATGTTCCGTGTTCACGGCTAGAGAAGCAAGACACTTTGTGGCTATAACATTAGTGGTAGGTTTCATTGCACGAGGTTCTTCGCTATAGCTTGCTGTAGCCCTAATGCCTTTTATTGTACCTTTTTGTGCCTCTGCAGACTGTCCGCGTCGACTACACTGTCTACACAGGCTCGGTGTGACTGTCCTGACCGCCACAGTGATGGGTAAGAGCAGACGTCGCTCACGCTCCAGCTCTCCAGTCGACTCCGGGGCTAATCCAAGCAAGAAGTCGCGAGAGAAGAAGGAGCGAAAGCGATCGAGGTCGAGAGAAAGGCGAAAACGAAGAAAATCACCAACAGAACGGCCTCGCGATAGAAGACGTTCTCGCTCTCCACCCCGCTGGTGGGGCGGACGAAGGGAGAGGGGCCGGTTCAGGGCAGCCGGGGGACGGCCGCCGGACGCAAGGTCAGAACTGCTTGACTACATCCACAAAGTAAAAACGGGTCAAATTCAGGACCCTGTCAAGAGCCAGGAAGAATCGAGCAAAGAAGCGTCTCCAACTGTTGCCTCCCCAGTGAGGTCAGAGGAGGGCGATCAGGTAGAGGCAGGCCTGAAGGCTAAGGAAGCTTCAGAGTCTAGCCTCAAGTCACATGAGACAGAATCGATTGCGGTGGGTGTTATGAAGGCAACGCAGGCCAAGTTGGAGGAAGAGATGCGTAAAAGACGTGAGCGCATGGAGGCATGGCGTGCTGCTCGCAAGAAGGAAGCAGAGGGCGAGAATGCTGACAAAGAGGGGGAAGATGAGGAGGAGGAAGAACAGGACGGGGAGGGAGAGAACACAGAATCAGATGAACGGAAGGGATGGACGCTTGAGGATGATGATGATGACGAAGATGAGGGTGGTACCAATGAAATGGACACAACAGTTCCTGCAGATAGTGAAGGAAGCAAAATAGTGGAAGGAGTGGTTGAGAAAGTAAAAGAAGTTGAGAAGGAAGTGGATGATGATGTAGACCCCCTGGATGCCTTCATGAAGGGTGTTGATGAGGAGGTGAAGAAGATAAAAGAAGAGGACCGAAAGAAGACCGGTACCTCTAAAGCCATGGTTGCTGTCCCCTCTGGTGATAGCCAAGTTATTTCGGTAACCAAGACAAGCCAGCCAAATGATGCTGGACAGGATGGTGAACAGAAGGGCGAACTGTTGCACAATGATCAGGACATGATGGAGTATTCAGATGAAGAGGCAGATGAGGGCTTTTCCAATGTGCTGGCTCGACTAGTCAAGAAGCATAAGAAGAAAGAGGTGCCCAAAGTTGACCACACCAACATAGAATACGAAGACTTTCGGAAGGATTTTTATGTAGAGGTTCCAGAATTGGCCCGCATGACAGAAGAAGAGGTTCAGCAGCTCCGAGAGTCTTTAGAGAATGTGCAGGTTAAGGGCAAAGGCTGCCCCAAACCAGTGAAGACGTGGGCACAGTGTGGACTAAGCACGAAGATCCTTGACATCATGAAACGCTGTGGATATGAGAAGCCAACTCCCATTCAAGCTCAGGCCATTCCGGGGATCATGTCAGGACGAGACCTGGTCGGAATAGCCAAGACTGGGAGTGGTAAGACCCTTGCATTTGTGCTTCCCATGCTGCGTCATGTGGTGGACCAGCCCCCACTGGAACCAGCAGACGGCCCTATTGCACTGATAATGACTCCGACTAGAGAGCTAGCGCTACAGATATACACCGAATGCAAGAGGTTCTGCAAGGCCTTGTACCTCCGTGTTGTGTGCATCTACGGGGGAACCGGGATCAGTGAACAGATAGCTGACTTGAGGCGTGGAGCGGAGATTATTGTATGCACCCCTGGGAGGATGATCGACATGTTGGCGGTGAACAGTGGCCGTGTTACCAACCTGCGGAGGGTGACATACCTCGTACTGGATGAAGCTGATCGCATGTTTGACATGGGGTTTGAGCCACAGGTGACCAAGATTGTCCAGAACATCCGCCCTGACCGACAAACGGTCCTGTTCTCTGCCACCTTCCCCAGACAAATGGAAGCCCTGGCCAGGAAGATTATTCAACGACCACTAGAAGTGCAAATTGGTGGTCGTAGCATTGTGTGTCGTGATGTGGAGCAGCACATTATAGTGATTGAGGAGCACAACAAGTTCCTTAAACTCCTGGAGCTGTTGGGTATATATCAGGAGAAGGGGAGCGTGCTGGTGTTTGTGGAAAAACAGGCCACTGCAGATGCCCTGTTTCGTGATCTTTTGAAGCATGGATACCCATGCTTGTCACTTCATGGGGCAATGGACCAGTTTGACCGTGATAGCACTATCACAGACTTCAAAAATGGAGTGACTCGTCTGCTGGTGGCCACCTCTGTGGCAGCGCGAGGGCTGGATGTGAAGAATCTTATCTTGGTGGTGAACTTTGACTGCCCTAACCATTATGAGGACTATGTTCACAGATGTGGGCGTACCGGACGTGCAGGCAATCAGGGGTATTCATTCACTTTTGTCAGCCCTGGGCAGGAGAAGATGGCTGGTGAACTGATCAGTGGACTGAAGCTGTCAGAAGAGCCAGTACCAGCTGAGCTTCAAGAGATGTGGGACAAATATGCCGAACGTCTGAAGCAGGAGGGCAAGGCGAAGAAGATGAGAAAGCAGCGTCTTGCCATTGGGTTCCATGGAAAGGGTTACAAGTTCAGTGAAGAGGAGGCTGCCCAGCAAACAGAGAAGCGACTGCAGCAGAAGGCGTCAATGGGGATTGATGAGGATGACACCAGTGACGAGTTGTCACTGTTGACTATTGATAAAGTTCTAGAGAGGGCTTTCAGCTCTCAGCCCCGTCGGAAGGACCCCTCACTGCTCCAGATCCCTGAAGCAAAACCCAAGGAACTGCCCAACCCCAAGTCAGCTGCAGGGAAGGCCCTGGCCAAGGCTTCAGCCATTGCTGACAAAATTGCTCAGTCCAAGAACTTGGGTAGTGATGCAGGGCAGCTGGACGCGGCCCAGACAGCTGCAAGTGACATCATGAAGGGAGGGTCAGTGGCCCTCAAGGGAGCCGCCTTAGCCTCTCAGATTGCAGCTGGCATCAATGCTCGTGTGGGAGCAGGATCAGCAAGCAGCAGTGAAGTAATCCTCCCAGCAGGCGTGCAGGTGCAGGGACAGCAGAATGGCAAAGACGAGGAGGTGTATGACAAAGGCATCCGTTACATGGATGAGGTGGAGATCAATGATTTCCCACAACAGGTGCGATGGCGACTTACCAACCGTGACAATTTGGATACAATTGCTGAACTCTCTGAAGCAGGCATTGCTGTCAGGGGCATCTACGTGGCAGAGGGTCGGAAGCCAAAAGAGGGAGAGAAGAAGTTACACCTGGCATTGGAGGCAGGTGGGGAGAGACCCATCCAAGTGGCCAAACAAGAGTTGAAGCGGCTAGTAATGGAAGAAATCACTCGAATGGCAGCATCCAATGGCCCACAGCAGAAGATGGGCCGATACACTGTTGTGTGATAGCCATAGTGCTTATTTATCTGTTCTGAGAGTCATCTTTATTTATGTACAGCATGCAAGTGCACTCAACTATGTCTCTGTGTTCTTATTTCATTCTCAATACAAGTGCATATTACTTCATGTATATTAATGTGCATGTTCTGGACACTATAAAGTATACATCACCTCAGCACATCAGATTAACAGAGGGAGAGAAGAAACTTGTTCTTTTTAGCGATTGTGTGCATTTTAGTCTGTAGTACAATAAATACTGCGATGACAGTGGCGTCATCACTGGTTTGTACGTGTGCACGTTCCACGTACAGTGTGCTAGCTATGTCGTTTCCACTAGGTCAAGAATTCTTTGGTGCTGCCTCCTGTGGTGTTTTCAAATTCCGCCCTGTGGCCGCTTGACGCCGCTCCTCGCCAATTTTCTTAAAGTACGGTTGGAAGATGTAAATCCCACCCGCAACACCCAGCACAACGGCAGCCAGTAGCTGCTGGCGAGGCAGGCGCGCCCCCAGCATTCCTAGATCCTTTCAGCTGTACACTGTACAAATGGCCTCGTCCCCCCAGGCCGTCCGCGATGATTAGCGTGGGCGGCAATTAACGCGAAGGA
>OZ025884.1:6548232-6585732 GCA_964019415.1 Ianthella basta | reverse complement strand
CATTTTGATGGTTTGCGAGTCTCAATGGTTGTGTAGTTCTTTCAACTTCTGTGCTTCTTCTGTGTAATTGAGTGGTGTGTGTGTGTGTGTGTGTGTATATGTGTGTTGCGTGTAGTTACTGCATGATCTTCTAGTCAAGATCACTTTGAATTACTGTCACCTTTGTCATTGTGTGATCGGGGCCGATGATCGACAGCCCGGGATCGCTGTGAGGGAGCGTGCACACAACGGTCGTAAGGGCGTGTAAAAATGTTTCCTCCAAAAACAAGGGCAGATGTAGGGATGGTGCAGTGTGTACCTGCAAGGTATGGTGAAACTACCTGGCGGAAAAACCGTAGGAACAAGGAGGAGGGCCGGTCCATGCAAAGAAGGGGGCCGGTCCATGCCAAACCCAGGTCATTAACATGCGCTGACTTTGAATACTTTTTCACCATCCCTACATCTGCCAACATTTTGCCGCGCTTGCGGTCTTGCTACCATCCCCTGTTTCTCCACCTGCGTATTATAGTGCAATTGTACATGTGAGTGTGCAATAACAAGGGCTGCCACAGAAAGCTATCCTATTACATGCATACGCCCATTCCAGCTACATGTTCCCATGTACATATATATACCACCATGCTGCATGAATACATCCACGTACGTGACTGAAGCGCTAATGAGGAAAGCCTGAATAGCCAGAAATTGCTGTCTGGTGTGCACCATGGCGCATGCACAGCTGCACTCTGTACGCTGTATAAGCCATTTACATCCTGGATAGAGAGTTAATTTGAACTTTGCAAGTGTTGACAGTGAAGTGTGCAATGTAGCAGAATGAACTGATTGCAGGACATTTTGGTCTTGTATACCTTCATCAGCTGCATACAAAGTGGATGTGTGGAGCTGGCGAAGGTCTACGAGGGCAAAATGTGTTGCAGTCAACTGATAGAGTCTGTTACTCACATAATTGCTTGGGATTATGATTAATTCATCTTTATCGAACAATGCAGCAATATGCCTCGATGACTTTACTATTCCCTTGTCTCCTCCAGAGTGACAAGGCTGATGTGGAGAGAGAAGTTCCCTTTGGTGACGGAGAGATGCTAGCTCAGAGCTTCGACTGTCCTTTCTTTGAGACCTCGGCTAAACTTCGGGTCAACATCGACGAGGCCTTCCACGAACTGGTGCGGCAGATCAAGAAGCTCCAACTAGATTCAGGCGATAAGAAAGCCACAGGAGAACCTTCTGGAAAGTGCTGTACTCTATTATGAACAAGTTAATTAGTTATTGTGTGAACTTATAATAGACAAAAATTGTAGTTTTCTTATATATCACATATAGCAGGATTGTACATGTATTAATGTGTGCATGATGTATGTAAAGCAATATTATTTTTACATGCAGTGTCCAGTGTGCACTCTGCAGCCATTCTTCTGCACAAGAATATTGATAAATAATCACCGTATCCATGGAGACAAGATTTAAAATTGAATCTGCAACATATCTCATGGTGAATTTGCTCAAGTCATGCTCAAGTGAGGTTGATTGGTTGTGCCTCATTGTGAAGTGGAAAGGCGAAGTGGGTTGAGGTGTTGTCGGATAGTTCAGCTCTTTGTTATTGCTTTTCCTTTCTTCTTCTTAACTTTCCATATTGGCACTGTCTCCTGTGTGAAGAGGCAACTGTCAATCAACACAGACTGTTGTGAGACCTCAGCTGCATCACACCAATGTCATCACACCTTTGCTGCCCTCTTTCTTTGAAGTCGGCGTCGCTCACCAAAACCACTGTCCATAAGAGACTGGAGAGAAGATTGAGAATGAAAGAACAAACCTGAAGTGGAAGAAGCACCACACACGCGCGCACGCACACACATCCGATCTTACCCGTTCCACCTGTTTCTTTGTAGCAGAGACAGCATTAAGGGTCCTCAGAACATCCTTCTCCTCCATCCCATATTCACGCAGCTCCACTCCTGAGTGCACCGAGGAATACAACTGAACACCCCCATGCACCAACCCACAGACAACCATTAGCTACACCACACGGCACCTATGTGAGTCTCAATGCTCTTGACCCGGAGGACATCATACTGTGTTACCATGGTAACAGCTAGACCACCGTGCCCTATAGTGGGAAGGACCACCAGTGTTAATCGTTGTCACAATGTGTGGGCGGGGGGAGGGGCGCTCAGTGAATGGTTCACCTGTCTACTGACCTGCTCTGGCAGTCCGTCCAACGCGATGGATGTAGTCCTTAGGAGAAGCTGGAACGTTGGAATTGATTACTACATCCACCGTAGGGATGTCCAGTCCCCTGCAGAGGGTGCAAGAAAACTACCTAGTAACTCTACATACACACCACACACACACACACACACACACACACACACACACACACACACACACCAACAGTACAGTTGTTTGGACCAACCTGCTTGCCACATCTGTAGCCACCAGTATTCGAACCCTGCCTGACCTAAACTTGGCCAGGGCAGCCAGCCGTTCTGTCTGGCTCAGAATAGAGTGTAGAGCAACACAGGGGAAGTCCAGTGCTTTCAGCAGCAGGGCATACACTTGGCAGCTCCTGAGGGAGAGAGGGAAGGAGAGACAGAACAGCATAGTGGATCAGAAGCATGACTGAAAGACCCAATGTTATTGGGTGCACCTGCAGCTGTGTGTGAAGAGGATGAGAGACTTTCCCCCCTCGTCGTGCTCCAGCTGCAATAACTTCACAAGGTAGCTGTCCTTGACTAGCAATGGCATCAAGATGTACCTCTGGTCCAGCTGTTCAACAGTAGCTGTCCTGTGCAGGGAGTCACATGACCATCATGTGACTGAGGCACACTGTAGTCACATGACAATCACATGATCAAAAGGCAGCCCCCTCACTCTGCAGGGGCTTCCCACACAAAGGGATGGTTGGAGATTGCTTTCAGCCGTTGCAGGCTGTCAGTGAGTGTGGCACTAAAGAGCAACGTCTGCCTGTTCTTGGGGAGGGATGCAAGCACTACCGAGAGGTCAGCCTGGAAGGAAGGCTCCAGGAGTCGATCTGCTTCATCAAGAACCTATCCAGAGCGCACAGGTCATATGACATCACATGATAGAATGTGAAATAATACAAAAGTGTGACATAACATGATGTCACATGATGTCACACGACACCCCTCATGCTCACAAACTAACCAGAAACTTAACTTTCTTCAGCGACACAGTGTCAGTGTTTCTTAAGTGGTCCGCCAGTCTACCTGGTGTTGCTATGACAACGTGCGGCTGCTCTGCCAGAGACAAGCTTTGCTTCATCATGTCTACACAAGAGACACACAGTCACACATGCACAGAGTGGTGCATGCTAATGAGAGGGGCTTACCCATCCCTCCTACAACGACGACAACTCTGATGTTCACTCCCTTGCCAAAGGCTTGGAATTGGTCAGCTATTTGAAAAGCAAGTTCTCTGCATGTACACACACAGACAGTAAGACTTTAGTCATGTCACTCCACATGCGCCATAAGTAGCATAGACACACACGCACGCACACACACGCACGCATGCACACACACACACACACACACACACACACACACACACACACACACACACACACACACACACAGTATGCAGATGTACACAGGCATGCCTACCTTGTCGGGGTCATCACAAGGGCGAATATCCCATAGGGGTTCTCTGCCAGCTTGTGCAGAATGGGCAGGGCAAAGGCAGCCGTCTTGCCACTGCCAGTCTTTGCACAGCCCAGGCAGTCCCTACCTGTGCGTGTGTGTGTGAACGGGGAGCACACACACTGACTGCAGGTTGTCTAGAGCATGCATGACACGTGCGTATCCAGCCCTCAGCCCTGCTATATCAGGTAAGAGGCACAGCCCTCCTATGATGGCCTAGCCAAGGCGCTCCTTCTCCACTACCAGCAAGCGTATCATCGCACCTTACCTTCCAATATCGGTGAAATGCAGTGTTGCTGTACAGGCGTGGGCTCTCTGAACCCGACCGCTTCCAATTGGCTCGCTAACCATCTGCTCAGGCCAAGTTTCTGGAAAGCGGCCATTTTAAGCGTGTGAGTGGGCACGTGACTTGTGGGACTTTCCCCATGTAGGCCGCTAATGAATGGGCCACATTCTTCAGTCAGCCTGGCTCCTTCTGAGCTTCTCAGGACACTCTCCGTACCAACGAGCGAAGCCTCAGATGGAAGATACACGGTAAGACTGTATGAGAGCAATTTGAGTGGAGCACAGGCACTGGGAGAGTGTATAAATGTTTGCTCGATGCAGTGGAATGTGTCGTGCACGCCTTTTGGGAGATTTGTTCACTGGGTATGGAAGGCTACAGTGATGTTCAATTGGATTTGATACACGAACGTAGTAATATTTTACAGAGTCGTGTTCACATCATTATAAAGTGCTAAAACACGTAGCTAATCACTGTGTCCTGGTGTTGGCACTGTATTCGTATGTATGTGTATCTGTCTGTGTGTGTGTGTGTGCAGGTGTTTGTGATTGAAGTTGGCACATCGTCTAGGATCATCTCAGTGCGTCGACGCTACAGGGAGTTCCTAGCCCTGCACCGCTCTCTGCGTCGCCAGCTATCACAGGTACCAGCCTTCCCTGGGAAGTACTTATTGACTAAGAAGACCTCTCAGATTATTGAGCAGCGACGGACAGACCTGCAAAGCTATATGAGGGTGAGGACTATATGAGGGTGAGGGGTAGTGGGTGTATGAGATGAGTGATGTGGGGTTGTGCGAGGTGTGTAGGACATTTTGGGGCATTTGTGCATAATGTATTTCATTTTCAAATTCTACGCAGACCATTTTGTCAATTAAGGAAGCTCGTGACACTTTGTTGGACTTCTTAGGCATTGCAGCTCCCGCCAGCACCCCCACAAATGGTGTCAGGAAACACCAGATGACAATACTCTCTTACAATGTTGGCTGTGACATTGACACTAGTATTTTGAGAGAAGTGACAGATGAGAGTGACGGGGGCACTTGTGTTGACACAAAAATGGTGTCACTGACTGGGGATGGTGACAGGAGTGCACATATTGACAGAGAACCATTGCAGAGTGTCACAATTAGACGACGTAGACAAGAGTGCTTTGTGACAAGTGACAATGTGGTGGCTGGTGTCCTGTTAGCCCTTGGACACCAATGTACCTGCTGTCACACAGTGACACATACTACACACAAATAAACAGAGACAACTGCAGATTTTTAATTACATCATTTCAATTATTATAATTATGTATCAATTATTTTAGTATCAACTGTAGTAATTGAATACATGCAGGCAACATGTGTGCATGTGCGTGTGTGTGTGTTGCAATACAAATATTGCTGGTTTTGACTTTGGTAACCATGGCAATGTGTCACATGTGTAAGTGCCATGTGCATGCTCTATTCACCAAACAGGCCACGGCTGGCCCATGCATCAAACAATACATGCCCATATATGGTGATGTCATGCATGCATGACGCTAGCTAGCAATAGCTGGCTAACACTTTTATACATGAGTGACGACTGTCCTACAACACACACACGAGTGACGACTGTCCTACAACACACACACGAGTGACGACTGTCCTACAACACACACACGAGTGACGACTGTCCTACAACACACACACGAGTGACCACTGTCCTACAACGCACACACGAGTGACCACTGTCCTACAACACACACACGAGTGACCGCTGTCCTACAACGCACACACGAGTGACCACTGTCCTACAAGGCACACACGGGTGACCGCTGTCCTACAATGCACACACGAATGACCGCTGTCCTACAACGCACACGAGTGACCACTGTCCTACAATGCACACACGAGTGACTGCTGTCCTACAATGCACACACGGGTGACTGCTGTCCTACAATGCACACACGGGTGACTGCTGTCCTACAACGCACACACGAGTGACCGCTGTCCTACAACACATGTGTCCTTGCTGCCAATTAAGTGCAATAATCTAAGATATAGAGTGCATATCATGACATGTATACATACACATTTCATTGTATGTGAAATATAAAAATGATCAATGTATGCTTATAATTATGTTAAAATTTATAACTATATACACTCTCAGTAGCATTTCTCAGATAATGAGATGTGGGGTACGTACAGTAATATAAAAGATTCATTCATGAAGAGTTGCATTATTGCTTTGTCTGTGTTGAAGGAGAATAGTGAGCACCGTAACTACAGCAGAGCCAAGGAGGAGGACAACTCAAGGAGTTAACAGTGAAGGGGAATGAGCAGACTCCTCCTGCACACCAGGATGGGCCACTTGTGCCCTTGGGTGCTGCCCTCCTGTTCCTCCTGCCCATCGCTTCTGATGTCCACCACCATCACTCAGTGTATGGCCATCATCCTCCACTCGCACTGACACAGAACTGAAGTGCCCATACAAGCCATTGTAGTCGGACACATGCAATCTGAGCTCCACCACTTCCCCCTCCACTGCTGAGGAGACTGACAAGCGCATTGCCTGCAGCACTCGTTCATAGACAGCTGTCTCAGCCAGTCCCGTGAGCACAACTTTACCATCACTGGAGTAGTACTTCCTGAGAGAACATCGATGCAGATCAACGGATGTCAAGTTCACTGACAGTGTGCAAGCCCCAACCAGGTAGCACGGGCTCTGCGTAATGTCCACCATCAGACTCTCAATCACTTTGCTGTACGTGTCTGTCACTAGCCTGACATCCAACAGTGGGTAGATTCCAGTAGCTAGAACTCCAGGCCGCACAATTAGAGGATGATTTGGGGTATCGATGTAGACGCTGCGCTGACGGGTGCGTAACACATTTATCTTTGTGCCATAATGTCCTAAGTAGTTGGGGCCGTCCCAAACATAGATTCGCACAAACCTCCTGCCAGGCCCAGGGTATGTGCGGTTGTTCAGGTAGATGAAATTCTTCAACATCAGTTCGAATAACGCGGCGGTTGTGTTGACATGGATCCTGAGGAGACCACTAACGGTTTCAGGTTCGTAACGCATGTCAGCATAGCCCTCCTGTAGGTTCATAATCCGCTGACTTAGTGCCACATGCTCAGAACAGTTGACCAGGAACTGCACGTGGTCCAGTGCTACATCAACGTTCTGTACCAGAGCAGTGTTGGACAGTGCACCAATGAACCCCTTCTCCTGCTTCGTTCCCATGACAACACTACCTAAGCTAATGAGGAGTGGTCCGTGGACCACTCCACTGGATGCAGGGAGTGTTCTGGTAGCTTGTGCAACGGCATTGATGTAAAGAATCACTGACGTCCCTTTGACACTTACTGCCACGTGGAACCATCCAATGGATAGGGGCTTGAATTTCCAGCCCAAAGTTTGTCCCAGAATGTGTACTATCACCTTCCGTCCCACAAAACGAAGTCTGAAAAGGGGGTCTTCCCCATTAGAGTCTGTGACTGTTACCATGGCACCCGGCCCATTCACCTCTACCCAGCTGACAAAGCTGAAGTCACTGATGTTGAGAGACATGTCATAAGTCTGAACGAGGGTGCTCTCAGCGTTGAGGAAATAATACCCCAGGTGTCCTCTGTTTGAATATGGGACAGCACTGCGGTGGTGCACAAGAGGGACGTCCCAGCTGGGGTTGGGAAGGAGGTCAATTGCATCTCGTACGCCACACTTGTTCAGCAAGATCTCAATGTTCTCTTGAGCCCGATCGCACCCATCACTGCTTGGGAGAAGGGTGGCCACCACTCTGTAACTGGAGACACCAGTGTCAAAATCATCAAAGGCAAGGTGTGGTGTCATGGCAACAGATGTGGTGTGGATAGGTGGGCTGAAGTACACGGGAATCTTCTGCCCGGCATGAAAAACTCCAACATGATCGTTTTTTGGCAAAATGCTCACTCTGATCTCCTTGATGATGTAAAACTTGCCATCAGAAACATTAAGTTCAATGGTTCGGACCCTTGACAAAGGTTCATCGTCGTCATTGTAGTAAATAGTACTATTCAGTTGCTGGTTGAGTTGCTCCCTTGTTGAAAACGTCTGCTCATGAGATTCGCCCCGAACCTCCTGCAGCTGCAGTCCTTCATTGTGCATTTGGTGGTCCTGGTCCTTAACTGTGACGCTGGCGGAGTAGAAGCCCTCACAGTCATTATCAGTGATTGTAATACCTTCGAAAACACGCAAGAATGACTGCTCATTCATTGCCAGCTCAGTCTTGACCAGCTTGACAGAGACGGGGTGTGTGTTGACATGCGTCACAGTGACACTGACAGTGGTTTCAACTGTGTAGCTATGGTCTGTACCCCTATCAGCTGCAGTCACATACACCACATGTTCCTTCTGCTTGCAGTAGTCCAGAGAAGTCATCAAGTACATTCCACAGCCGTCGTTAAAGGCAAAGAAACTGCTGTTGGGGGCCAGGCATGTCACAACACCGGCAGAACCAGCATCACTGTCAGTGACACCTAGCATGAAGAACGGTTGACCCTTCACTTCTGTATTCTCCGGGATAGTGACAAAATACTGTGGCTTGTTCAGCACAGGTGGATATTCATTGACATCGCCCACAATGACCAGCACACTCTGTTGTGCACACAGAAGCCCACCATCGCATGCTGTGTACACAAGGGAGAAGGACGACGGAGTAGACTCTCGGTCAACTGCCTTCTTCAGTTGCAGCCTTGCCACCACCACCCTACTCCCATTAACTCTCTCGAGTTGGAGGGCAAAATATCCATGGTCTCCTTCAAGCTCAACTGATGTGATGTTACCGAAGATCAGTCCTCTGTCACGATCTGTAATTGAAATAGTAAGTGCTTCAATTATTGTGCCTTGGGGCGTGTTCTCAAGAATAGTTACATTTGGAGGGGCAGACTCTGGAAATTCAGGAGGAGAATCTGCAACTCCTGCAGTAATAGCGGGGGCATATTCATTGACATCCTTAATGTACATGTGGATTTCTGCCTGGCTGCTCAACCCTCCTTCATCCTCCACGCGCACCAACAGCTTCAGCAAGTACCCTGTGACCTCAAAGTCAACGTGCTGGTTCAGTATGATGCTGCCAGTGCGATTATCTACTGTAAAGTACTCCACATCTCCACCCATAGCAGTGAAATGAAGTGCACCCGCTGATCTGTCATTGTCTTCTGCCTCAAGTTGGAAGATGGTACTGTTATGAGGCATGCTCTCGGGAAGGGTGACCTCGTAGAACAACTCAGAGAACTGGGGGATGTGTTCGTTGACGTCAAGAATGCGAACACTTACGTCAGATGGACTTGACTCCTTTTCACCGGAATCCACTGCATAAATTTGGAACTGGTACATGTTCAGGTCACTTTCGGCATCAAACACCCTATTTGGATACAAGGTCCCATTCTCAGTCACATAAAATGGCACTCCAACTGGGTCCACTCTGAATCCAATGATGTGACCAAATTTGCCACCATCACGGTCAGTGGCTCGTACCACCATCAAGGCCTCTGTTACTGCATTCTCCTCCAGATCAACAGTGTACATCGTCTTCTCCACTTGGGGAGGGTACTCATTCACATCCAGAACAGTTATCTCCACCAGAACTAACTCAGGGCAAGAGAGGAAACCATTTGTAATAGCCACTTCAAACTCAACCCTATTTGAAGTTTCAAAGTCAAACGGAGCTGTCACGGTGACCAGACCATCACTGCTGAGGTATACATTGGAGTCAGGATCCTGTGGAGCTGCTGCTGTGAAATGGAGTGCACCACCACCATCGTTGGTTGGGACCACTACCCTGAGAATGGGCTGAACTGCGACGGAGTTCTCAGAAAGACTGACGGTGTAGTTCGCGTACTCAGCACATGGTGGGACGTCGGGCACATTTGCTATCATCACCTCCACCTCAGTGGTCCCCCTCAATCCCCCACCATCAACGGCAACCACCTCAAACGAGTACAGGTGCCGGCCACTCTCATAATCCAGCTCTCGAGCAAGATACATGAGTCCATCTGAAGTGATGTAAAAGGGGAGATCGGTGTCATCCTGCAAGAGGTAAGATGACACTGCATAAGCTGGACTGACATCCAGGTCCACAGCTTTGAACTTCAGCACAATGCTATCCACCGCCATGTCCTCTGCAACGGATGCCCGATAGAGAGCCTGTTTGAAATGGGGATGATTGTCATTCGCATCCATCACCGTGACGACAATAGAGGCGGAGTCATTCAGCCCCTCACGGTCCATCACCCACATAATGAAGGAGTATTCAGTGATGCCACTTTCATAGTTCAGCATAGATGTAGCATAAATGCTGCCATTCTGTGCCACTTTGAAGGGCAGGGGACCAGGCAGCTCTGGCCGCAGGGTGTAGGTGAGTGAGCTGTACTGCAAACTGCCGTCACCATCGATAGCATGCACCTTTCCAACTAACACTGAGTTCTCTCTGACAGTGAAGTTGAAGGCAAGTGCTTCCAGCTGTGGAGAGTGGTCGTTAACATCTGCAATGGAGACCGTCACTGTGGCAGTATTCTCAGCTACGAACCTTCCATCATCTGCTGTCAGCAGGAGGGTGTAGGTGTGTGCATCTGTCTCAAAATCAAATTCCTTGGTGTTGTATATGATGGCATTCACTGACGTGCTGTCTGGTTTCACAGCAAAGTGAAGACTTCCCCTTAAGCTGAAGTTGAGCTGTGTTCCGTTTACGCCTTCTGGCCATGTGTCTCTGTCAGAGATGGACACGAGCAAGCTAAACTTCTCAGGAGGAGTGTTCTCCTTCATGACGGCTGTAAACATTGTTTCACTAAACCGAGGTGGTTCATCGTTGACAGGGAGCACCCTAATAACCACTGTAGTGGTGTTTGTTGAAGAAAACTGGCCATCAAAAGCTGACACTTGGAACTCGACATAGTGCAGGAGCTCATAGTCAAAAGGCTGTAGGATGACGACGCTCCCAGTGTCTGTGAGGTTGATGAAGCCCTTGGGGAGGTGTCCACTACTGATGGAGTACACCAGAGGGGTAAGGTTGCCGTCACCATCAACTGCCTTCAGCTGCATAACCATGCCAATGGGCAGCACATTCTCCTCCAGCATATACTCATACAGCCCACGCTGAAAGTAGGGTGCATTGTCGTTGCTATTGTTGACCGTCACTCTCACAACTGCAGGTTGAGGGCTAACGAGGTCTCCATCCCTTGCAAGTACAGAAAACTCATAGAAGGACCGTTCTTCATAGTCCAGCAGTCTTTGTAGGAGCACGTTCCCCTCTTGAGACACGGTGAAGGGAGAGACAAACTCTGTAGAGATCATCTCATACTGAGGCAGGCTTGAGTTTGCATCCTTGTCTTCGACTACCAAGACGGCCAGGATGTTTGTTGTCAGCCCATTGGGCAGCATAAGGTAGTCATTTTCTGGTACTGTGATCTCATACAAAAGGATGGTAAATTCAGGTGGATGCTCATTGACATTTCTGATAAGCACACTTACATGTGCAAGGCCCCGTTTCCCTTGACCATCCAGTGCTGCAATTTGAAAGTTGTACTCGTGATCCTGAACTTCATAGTCAAGGGCCTGTGCCACCCTCAGCTGGCCAAGTGAAGTGAAGTTGAAAACCTCTGGAAGGGAGTATGCCTCATAGCGAATCACCTCACCAAACTCGCTGCTTCCGTCCTGATCAGTAGCGTGTGCCTCTAGTATCACTGTGCCAACTGAAGTTGTTTCATTGATGATAACGTTGTAGCCTTCTACCTCAAACTTTGGGGGATATTCGTTCTCATCCAGTAGTGACAGTTTCACAGGCAATTTACTACACTTCATTTCTGGGTCACAGGCCGTCACAATTAGATTCACATCTGTGGGGACACACTCATAGTCAAAGGGCTGGTCCAGGAAAATTTCCCCCTCGGAGTTAATCTCCACTGATCCGAGACAAGAATCAGAAAAGGAGTCCTCAATTGATATCTGGTAAGAGATTGTACTGAAGTTAGCGTGGACATCTCGGTCAACGGCCTTCACATTGCCAGCAAAGCCTGCTCTGTTCTCGGACACCACTAAGGAATACACTTCTTCTGTGAAGGCAGGATAATTGTCGTTTTCATCTATCACCTTCACTGTCAATTCAAAGGGGACAGATGAGGTCAAGTTGCCACCATCTTCTGCTTGAATGAGCAATCTGAAAGATGTCTGTCCAGACTCGTAATCAAACATCCTGATGTTGGTGAGGGCAGCTGTACTGTTGCCATGGTAGGTAAGTTGAAAGTACGGTGTTGCCGTGAGCAACCTCACTTCCTGTATCTCCCCATGACTAGTGCTGGGAAGGTCAGTATCTTTGTCTGATGTGACCAGCAAAAGGGAAAATCCCCCTTCTTGGGTACTTTCTGGGATCCTGACAGTTGATTGGGCAGCTGTTACAACTGGTTTAAACTCGTTTACAGGAAGTACAGACACTTGAAGCACAGCATGCACAGGTGAAGTAAATTTCCCATCACTGACTTCAAATTCAAATCTGAACTGAGAACCTGACTCAAAATCAAGTGGCTGGTCCAAATAGACTTTGCCACTGCCATCGACAGTTACAACATCTTCAGGTCCTGAAACCAAATTGAAGTAAACTGGGTCTCTGTCAGGATCTGTTGCATGCAGCACAGCCAACGGGTCACTCGGGATGCTATTCTCAGCCACAGTGGCATGATACTCCACTGGATCAAACTTTGGAGTTGCCTTGTTGACAGCCATAATGGTGACAGTGACAGTGACAACTTGTGACTGTTTATTGCCACTGTCAACAGCTACTACGCCAAAGTGATGCACTTGATGCCTGGCAATGATTCCAGACAGCACAAGATGGCCGCCATGGGTGACGGAGAAAGGAACATCTCCCTCTTCAATGACCACTACTGAGAAGTTGACGACTATGCCAAACCTTTCCGAAGCATCATTGTCTATGGCAGTAAAGACAAGAATTTGTGTGTTGAGTGGAGAGTCTTCTGTGATATTAGCCACAAATGACGAGGCTGGTGTGCTGCCATCTTGATCCACAATGACGGGGGAATTGTCGTTTGAGTCCTCCAGTGCAACCATGATGGTAGCTGTGCTACTGAGCCCATTCTGGTTGCTGGCAACTACTCTTAGCTTGAAAGAGTGAGGCTGTGTCTCATAGTCCAGATGTTGAGTAAGAGAGAGAAGTCCAGAGGATGCATTGAGGGAGAATAGATTCCTGTCCTCGCCATGCAGGGAGTATGAGATTACCCTGAACTCTGGGGTGACGTCAGCGTCCATGGCCCTCACCTGCAGGATGGGTGGACTACCATAGGTGGCCATTTCAGTGATGTTGACTTGATAGTTAAGATGGTCAAACTCTGGAGTGTTGTCATTCAAGTCTGTCACGTTCACAACAAGGAGGTGGGAGGCACTCTTTCCACCGCCGTCCCTGGCTGACACCATGATGACGTAACTGTGAGGGTCTGTTTCATAATCAAACGATCTGACATTGGTCACTGTACCGGTGCTGCTGATTGTGAAGAGAAGTGCATGCTTGCCTGAGATCGAATACTGAACCTGCCCAAACAGACCGCTGTCCTGATCCACTGCAGCCAAGTCCACAATGCCTCCTTCAGGTACGGTGTTCTCAGGCAGAGCTACACTCGTTGGTCCTTGCAGCTCAGGAGGGAATTCGTTCACGTTCAACACAACAATGGTGACTTGCGCCGTGTTGGTGCCTGCATTGCTGCCATCAGTGATAGTCACTTGGACACTGTAATTGGACCGAACTTCATGGTCCTGTCCTGATGTGAGGTAAAGTACTCCATCCTGGTCAATGTCAAGGAATGGAAGTTGGGGGTAAATGTCAAATGACATAGCCTCGCCTGTGGTGTCTGGGTCAGAGAAGAACAGACTCCCCAGCTCAAAAGGCTGTTCACTGCTCACTGACACGCTCTCATTCACCTCAAAGCGGTAGTGCACCTGCTCAAAGAATGGAGGCTGGTTGTTTTCATCAATGACCTTCACCGTCAGTGACAGCAGAGACAATCCCACACAGTTTAGGCCAGTGGTTTCCATTCCCATGTTGTTCAGAGCCTGAACTTGAAATTGGTACACATTCTTCATTCCTCTGATAAACGTGACAGCCTCGGACAAGACAACCTCTCCTGTTGACAACACATCAACAACCACCCTGTCCTCAATGTCAACAAGCTTGTACGTTACGGTACTGTGCTTGACGCTCCCATCACCATCAGTGGCCTGTAGCACTGTCACAGTTGTTCCAGGCTTTGTCGACTCAGGAAGTGACACTGTCACTCTTCTGCTGGGAAATTGTGGACAGAATTCATTGACATCCTCTAGAGTGACAGTGACAGTGACTGATGACAATAATGCAGCACTGTTGGATGCCACAACTTCAAAGGTGTAGGTTCGGAGATCTGACTCAAAGTCAAGTTCCCTAGTGTTGTACACAACCCCATTTCCATTTACTGCAAATGGAACATCAGTTTGGGACTGGATGCTGTACTGCACAGCATACTGTGCAGCATTGGAACAGGGCTCTCTCTGGCTGTCCGGCTGGGCAGTGACAGTAGTGAGGTTTGCAGCTGTGTTTTCTAGCAACGTGAGCTGATAGGAGCTGTCACCTAGGAACACTGGAGGGAACTGTGGTGTTTTATCAATGCGCACTGTTACAAGAAGGGGCGATGGCGCAGTCAGTCCAGCCTCATCTCTTGCACTAATAACAAGGTCGTAGTGGCAGTTTGGAAGTGCTGACGCCGGTACGAGGGAGGACAGCACCAACATTCTACTTGTCTGGTTGAAGACGGCTTCAAATGACTCAGCTCCACCCTCCCCCTTGATGTCGAGCAGCACATCTTTTCCCTCCAGTTTTTTGTGTGGGTCAGCACAGCAAGAGAGGGGTATAGGGGAATTGAAGCCCTCAGTACCAAATGACAGGACCAGGTCCCCATCCAAAATGGCCACTGTTAGCAGTTGCCCTGCATCTGCATTGGCTGAAAGCGTCAGCTCAACCTGTGTTTGTTCAAGTTGAGGTGGGTGGTCGTTTCCGTTCAGCACACACACAACTACAGACACGTTGAATTCTAGTCCTAAACCGTTCTTGGCCAAGAGGTCTAGTTCATAGTGAGCCTCTGCTTCATAATCCAGGGGTTGTTCCAGGTAGAGGTCACCATGGTTACCGGACACAGAGAAAGGAACACCTGTTGACAGGAGAGTGTACGTGAACTTTGTGATGTCCAGGTCCAGCGTCTCCACCTGCCTCAACTGCAAAAGGGGATCAGAGGGGACAGTCCCTTCCATTAGCTCCAAGCAGTACTCAGTTGGAATCTGAACATCATTCAGCCCATGAAATGCTACTTGAACCAGAACAGGAGCTGATTGAAGACCATCCTGATCATTTGCTATCACAGCAAACTGAAACTCGGCCATCAACTCAGAGTCCTCATTGAAAGCAACAGAGAGAATTCCCAAATCACTGATGGTAAAGGGAGGCTCCTTGTGGCTGTTCCCTACCAGTCGGTAGCTCACAACACGTCCAGTACTATCAGGATCCACGGCCATCACCTCTCCAACTACATCACCAAATGTGGCATTGAGGGGAATCTCAAAGGAATAGCTCTTCTGGGAGAATTCCGGGGAGAACTCATTTCTGTCCAGCAGTGTGATAGTAACAGGAATGCGAGCCACGTTAGTCCCGTCTGATGCCTGCACTCTGAAGTGGTATGGCTTGGAGCCTCTTTCCTCAAAATCCAACTCTTTGGTTGAACTGATTTCACCGAGAGCATTAATTTGGAACTGGGATTGTGTGGTCAGAATGGAATAGGAGATGGAGCTGTAGGCGGGGTCAAAATCATGATCGACTGCAGTTACGGTAACCACTGGAGTGCCAACAGAGGTTCCTTCCACAATGGAGAAGGTATAGCTAGGTCTTGTAAACACAGGTCTCTCGTCATTGACATCAATCACGGTCACTGTAATGCTTGCAGGCTGCTCAGGAGACTTTCCCTTGTTGGTGGTGGCAGTGATGGCAAATGAGAACGTCCTGGGCAAGATAGGGTCGTCGGCATCAAGCGATTGCTTCAGCTCAACAGTGCCATTCTGGTTGACTGTGAAGGGCAAGGAAGCGCTATTGGAACTGACAATGCTGTAGCTGACAATGTGGTCGGGTTTGTCTCTGTCATCTGCATGGACGTTGAACAAGGGACCAGTATCTTGTGTCTCCGCCAGTGCATAGCTGTACTGGACACGGTCAAATTCTGGCTGAAATTCATCAACATTGGTAACAACAACTGTCAGAACAGCAGGATAGCTGCAGGAGAGGGTACGGCTGCTCAGTCCAATGTGTAGGATGTGTCTCTCTGCCTCCTCATGGTCGAGCCCCCTTGTGATGAATACACGGCCAAATTGGTCCACCCTGAACCGTCCTCCATAATCATTCTCCAGAGCGAAGTCTGTTTCATGGATGGAGAACCCCCCACATACCTCCACCTTCCACACGTTGAGGTGAACAAACTTGTTTTCTTCCAACACATAGGTGGTCCGGGTGGTGTCTGCACAGGGGCAGGGTGGGACATCAGGCACGTCTTCCACGGTCACAAACACTCTCCCGCTGATCCCCAGTCCCCCGCCATCAGTAGCTGACACAAGGAAGTCGTACTCTTGCTTGGTCTCATAGTCCAGCATCTCCTTCAGTGTGATGTATCCGGTTTCGGGTCCAATCTCAAAGGGGAGGTTCTCATTGTCGCGGGGGATCAGTGAAAACGTGACCCGCCCATACACAGAGCCCACATCCCGATCAGTGGCTGTCACCTGCTGTAGCATTGTACCTACTGGTGTAGACTCGGAGACGTCGAGGTAGGTCTTAAAACGACGAAATCGTGGACGAAATTCATTGACGTCCTGCACGTAAACGGTAACCTCTGCAGTGGCTGTTGAATCACTGGCATCCTCTGCCACCACCAGAAAATAGTATTCAAGACTCATCGTCTCTGCATCCAGAAACTGTGTGTTGCTGATCCTCCCCCTTGAGTTGATGATAAAAGGCAGGAACGTGTTGTTGACGTTCACAATACTGTACTGCAGCGAGATATCATCTGGGTCTTCCGCCACTACATCCAGAAACACATCTCCCAACTCCTCCTCTGTGGTGAACACATACTGCTTGCGGGGGAATGCTGGGCTTTGGTCGTTCACATCTAGGACATGGACGCTTAAGTAGAAAGGGTTAAACGACCGCTGCTTCCCGTCAAATGCATATATCCTGAGGTAGTATGAGCGAACATCTTTCTCATAGTCAATAGCTCTGGCATTGGTGAGAGTGATGATCTTGTCTTCTTCCACTACTACCACCAGCGGGAAGTCATCATCAAGGTCAGATCCATTGAAAGATGATAGGATGAGTGTAATGTTGTCACGTGTTCCATTCTCATACACATCCAAGTCTCGCACCTTAATCTCAAATTTCCAACCAAAAGGGGGAGTGTCCTCAGGAAATCTGGATTCTCCAGGATTTCGGTTGAGAATGAGGGGTCGGTTGTCATTGGTTGGCAGTACTGTGACAAATACTTGTGTAGACAGCTGGTAAAATCTGTGAGTAACCCTGATTGTAAATTGTGGGCAGACCTCTCTGCGCTCATAGTCCAGCCCTGCCAGGAGGTACAGATTCCCACCCTGGTCCAGATAGAAGTTGTGCCTGCATGCTTCCTCCAACAGCTCGTACAGTGGGCGGAGTCGGTCCTGGGGAGCGTCATTCACCTTCACCACTATGAGAGCCTCGAAGGGGTTCTTGTTCTCTGTGATAACAATGTCGTATCTCTCTTGTAGCCATGGCGTCGAGTCACGGACATTCTCCACATTCACCTGCAAGATGGCTGACTCCCGAGATACTAATGTTCCATCAGTTGCTTTGACAACTAATCTGTGAACCTGTGTGGTCTCAAAGTCCAGTGCTTTCTTCAGCAGAACACAGCCTGGGATCGCATCTGAGATCTCAAAGAGAGAGGAGTTCTTGACAAGGAAATACTGGATCTCTTGCAAGTCCCTGTCCTCAGCTGTAAAGCAGCCAACGATGTTGTCGTCAGCAAAAGGACTGCGATAAGGAAAAGTATTTTCAGGTATGCTCACTTCAATAAAGAGTTCACTTGGTTTGAAGAATGGTGCTTCATCATTAACGTTCAGAACATGAACGGTGACATTGGTTCCACAAGCGTTTCCACTCTCATCTGATGCATAGACCGGGAACTGGAACAGGGTCTGCGTGCTCTCATAGTCTAGACTTGTATGAAGCATCAGTTGGCCAAAGACAGGGTCAACAAAGAAAGGGAAGGAAGGGTCATCGGCGAGTTCCTCCGGCAGAAAGTAAAATGCTACAGTTCGATAGTCCTCTGTGACGTCTAGGTCAATGGCACTCAGGCGCATGAGGGTGGAGCTCACAGGAGTGTCTTCAGGTACATTGATTACATACATTGTGCTGTTAAAGATGGGGCAATTGTCATTGGAATCTCTGATGCAGACCAGCACATCTGCGGTGTCTTGTTGACCCTCCCGATCTGCTGCCTCGACAACTAGGTCAAAGCAAGGAGGATCCTTCTCATAGTCAAAAGGCCGCTTTGATGACATCACACCTGTGCTACTATTAATAGCAAACAGGGGAGTTTCATTCAAGGAGTATGCCACTTTGCTGTAGTACTCGCTTGAATCAAGGTCAATGGCACGGATGCCAGCAAAAGGGCCGAAGAAATTTTCATTGAGAGAAAGGTTATACGTGGACTGCTCAAACACAGGCTGATTATCGTTGATGTCTCCTATCCTGATTTGAAGCTTGACGGACTGTGTTGTGAGTTGCCCCTGCACAATTAGAAAGGAAGAGACCTCCAAATCATAAACTGGAGGGTCCTGCTCAGCATCCAATGCGCGAGTGTTGGTCACCAGTGAATGGCATTGTCCTTCGGCGTGGCTGATGCTAAAAGGAAGGTCAAACTTGTCTAGGGTGAAGGAGAAATTGCGGGTCAATCCCCCACATGGTGATGTAAGGATGAGTGAGGGCGGGTGGGGCTCATAGAAGTATATAGGTGAGTCCCCACCCTGGAGGGCGTACACAACACCCCCTCCCGTTGCACCCTCCTTCTCTCTTACAAGCCCTTCTTCCTCGGTGTATTTGGGAGCACCTTGCCCCAAGTCAACAAACACTTTAAGGCTCCCAGCTGGCTGTTGCTCAGGTAAGTCCACCACGAAGGGTGTCACCTCTTCATTGTAGAACTGGCTCTCTACATAGCGTTCCCCTACCACCACACGGAAAGGGGTATCTTCAATGTCAGCAGTGCCCTGCCGTCTCTGTCGCCCTTTGCTCTCTTGAGAGGCACCTGACCGGTCCTTGTCAGACCCAGCCAGTAACACTGACACTTCCACAAGAGCTAGAAGCTGCCCGGATATCTCTTGGCAGATGACCTTGCTGTCAATGTGGCTTGCATCTTGGCTCAGAGGCTTTCGGAGCCAAAGCTTCAAGTCTGTGTCCAACGTAATGGACCCAGGCTGATCTGAGAGGATGCGGCAGTACTCAGCGAACGACACATTCACCCCAAGCAGAACTAAGTCTGCTAGGGGATAAGCAGGGACTTTCCCTTCTTCCACATATGCAGTGTGAGTGAGCTGAGCCACTTTAGTTCCAAGGTAGTTAGTTTGGTCCCTGACAATTATGCTGACGGATACAGTGGATGTGAGGCCAGCCATGTCATGAGCAGTGATGTTCATCTGATAGGTGTCCTCCTCCAAAAGGGGCACGGCAGTATAGAGGGAGGTGCCAAGCAGTTTAAACATACCGTGAGGGTCCTCGAGGGTTAGGCTGACATAATCACCTAGATCAGGATCCCAGGTTTGAAACTGTAAAATTTGAGAGTTGGAACTGGTCCCCTTCCACACAGTGGTGTGATAGCCTGCTTGGTTGAAGACGGGGGCCTCATCATGCACATCTACAATTTTGACCTTCAGTGAGCTTGTGATGACCTCTTCTGGCTGCCCCACTGCCCTAGCAGTGGCCTGTACACGGAGGACGTAAGAGTCCTTGCTCTCCCTGTCCAAGCAGGAACAAGCAGTGAGGATTTGACCACCAGAAGGGTTGATTGCAAACAGGCCATTGGCAGAGTCCTTGAGAGAGTAAATGACAGTGCCATTGGAGAGGGGAAACACTGCTTGTAGGGGACTTCCCAGTGGCGTGGCAACGGGCACACCCTCAGACACATGACGCAACAATGAACCACTGAAGTATGCAGTTCCTGTGGGGAAGGAAGAGCAGAAACACGCATAATTACAGTGTACATGCTCATGTTGCTGAGTAGAGGGTTCTCGGCACTCTGGAGACTGAACTGGCCACATTTGTACCACATCTAGCCACTTTTACTAGCCATGCAGCCAAAAGGTAGAACTTGGCCCACTGCTTGACTCTACCACAGATATACACTCAACCCCATCTGCATGAGTCTATACAACGATTTATACCCCAATTCAGTACACTGCACGGACATAATGGCGTTCCTTCATTAGTGAGACTTGCAAACACCTACCAATTCATTAGTAACAGCTTGTCAGATGCGCATACATATTCATTTCTGCTAGTGTTCACTGTCCATTCGCACTCGTTGAAACTTTCGTTGTGTAAAATTTCGGAATTCCATCCATGCCATGAAGACACGAAATTTATGTGGAAAGAATGAACTATTATTGCTACACAGCAACAAATTATACTGCCGGCACTTACATATCATGATGAGACTGGTGTTCCGCTGCATCTGGGTGAGAGACGGGCCCACTGTGGAAATTTCAGCGTAAAGTGGGTTTCCAGACTATGAGGTTCGCTAACGCCCCCTAAATTGTCGCAAGCCTTTGCACATTGGGTGGCTCGCGAAATGACTCGCTACTTCTTGGCTGCACAGTCATTCGCAAACTAGTCCTTCCTTCTTCAGCTGCCGAAGACAAGGGACCTCTTCCAAGAGTTGTTATTACACGTGATTAATCGCAAACGCACACTCGCCGTGTTGGTATATTTTCGCGGGGCTTAAATTTTCGTTGGTAGCCAAGACCAAGAAAGTTTTGCCACGCGAAAATTTATACACACTTTGATGCAGGAAAATTTCAACCACCAGATAGTTGCACCTCTGAATACAAAATAGGTAGAAACACTGTTTACATTATTTTACTTTTGTGAACGCTGTAAGGAACAACATGCCCACAAATAAAAGAGATGGCATGTTTGTTTACATGCTTTGTTTGTTCCAAACAGGCTCAATGGCCGCACCACCAGCGAAGCCTAACCTTGCACAGCCACATCCACAATTGTGCTACCAGCAGGCTGTCCTGCCACCCTGCAGTGGTACCCCCCAGCATGCTGCATAGCAGCTGACGTCACCCGTAGCACTTTTCCGTCCTCCCCAGGGATGACCTCCCCATCCCTGTACCACATGTACCTGACCGGTGAGCCCTTCTCCTCTACGCAGAGTGGACACTTGAGCTTAAAGGTTTCGCCCACCTGCACTTCGATAGGCCTCAGTACACCATTGGAGCGACAGGAGACCTCCACTGATGAACGAGGAGGGAAAACAGGAGGCAAGGTGTGGGGTACACACACACACACACACACACACACACACACACACACACACACACACACACACACACACACACACACACACACACACACACACACAGTGACACATACACATTTGAACTGCAAATTTAATCGTCCCACTGCGTACCAACTTCCAATGTAGCTGCATCCAACACATTGAGACCGTCATGCAGCAGGGCAGTGTATGTCCCATTCTTTGTCAGCTTTTCCCCGATGGGGTGGTCTGACAGCTGGCTTGTGACTACTGTCCCCTTCCAGACGAGGGAGAGAGAGGCATGGGACAACCACTTGTGTTTCTCCTTTATCCAAACTCTGGCCAAGACGCGTTTTGAACGGCCACGCTGGAGTGGTCCAGGGGCATTGGTTGCTAGGATACCACCTTCACAAAAGAGAACAAAACAGTAATACATCTCCTTGCTAAGCATGACACAAACTACCAAATAGATGCAACAGAAGGTGACATACATATGAATTTCTGGCTTGGTGTGTGGAACTGGGGAGGTTGCAAACATACCAGTCTGAGGAGCTGCAGGGGTATCAAATAGTAGCACAGAGCCAAGCACAGCTGCACAAGTGTTGCTGTCCACTGTCCTTGAGGTGAGCTTTGACATCAACGCACTCCAATCCTCCTTTTGTGCTGTGAATCTATTGCAGCTCATTGAGACTTGCAGGCTGCTAATCTCATCTTTAGTGGGAGCATGCATGTACACCGAGTGCGGTGGGCTGGTGGGCATTGGGGTAGTGGGACTTTGTGTCCCAAAAGGTGAACCGTTTGTCGGCTTAGGTAGCCGATAGGGTGGTGTCACTGTGGGTAAGCCAAGTCTGTCGTCCGGGACTGGTGACGGTCCAGTGAGAGTGCTGCCGTTCTGTTTCACAACACGGTTGAACGACTGCAGGTTCCTGTGGAAGACGTTGTTCTGGTATGAGGCGCTGCTCTTCTTGTCCTTTTTGTTGGCAATTTGGTTATTCTGGAATAGGTTCTGGCAGATGATGCCATTGGAGGATTGACGAATCACCAAACCTCGAATACAAGAGGAAATTACTGAGTTGACAATGACAACGTCCCTGCTGCTTGTCAATGACACACCTTCCGTCATGCTATTGATCAAGGTGTTTCGAATGGACAGACCCTTGCAGCCTACACAAGCAATGCCTGAGATGTTCTTGGTGGTGTCGGAAGGGATTTTCCCTCCTTTTGGGTTGGATATGATTGAGTTGTAGATGGCCGTGCTGGCATAGGAGGTCGTCACAGCTGCCGAGCCATTGACAGGGTGAATTGTCAACCCCACTAGAGTGACATTGTCACTCTTGATGGTCACATGACCGTAGATGACAGTACGATTGGCTCCGTCTGATGACAAAATGGACACTGGTTTCCTGACAACCAACGACTGACGGTATTCCCCAGGAGCTAAGGTTAGTTTGGCGTAAGGTGGCAGCTGGTTCAGCGACTGCTGTAGGTCATCACCAGGCTTTGCAGCTGCAGCCATGTGAGGTGAGGAGAGGGGACGCCACACAAAGGACCCGTTCCTGTCCAACAATCGGTAAGAAACGTCCACATGCCACATATTCAAGTCCTTTGCCATGCTATCTGAAAAGAGGTGAGATTGTTGGAACACTGCTCTGATATCCAGAGTCCCCAAGAGAGAATTGACAGGCTGGACAATACTTTGGAGGTCTGCTGGAAGAAGTGGGTTGGTCAGGTTGTCCACTGTAGAGAATGAGAGTATCAGGTGCTGCAAAGGGGCTCCCCCCTCTGAGTCCCTTAGTAGCTTATGTTGGATCTGCAGAGTAAGCACAATGAGGGATCATAGAACAATGCCTTGGCCTTCTTGGATAAGGCAACATTCTTCTCAGCCTCCCCACAATCACTCCACACTCACAACAGTCACCTTAATTGTGAATTCGAACTGGGAGTCTTCTCTGGTAGCTATGGTAACTATGGCCGACTCAGACAAGTTTGGCAAGTAGATTCCATTCACTTGTAATGCAATAGTCCCATTGGTGTTGTTCCTGCAATGGAGCACCAACTTGTAAGTCAACCACATCATGACTTGTGCATAGGTACATGTGTGGAGAGTGAAGAGTGGTGCACGGCAGAGCCAGGCTGAGCCAGATGCAAACGGTAACAGAATGTTATTGTAATTCCACGGTGAGCAAGTATTCGAAATGCCATTGCCCTAGCAACAGGCTGCCCACACCAACTAGCGTGTCTTTGCTTCTAAAGGGTTGCCCCATACCAACAGACTTTACCTTAGATGAGTAGGTTGGAGTGCAACCTCCTTTTGGCAGCCAGCCTGCAAATAGACAGGTGGGGGGGGGGGGAGAGGACAGAATGTAACACAATTTGAAGCATCTTCGTAATGCACCAGTACACAGGTGTCCCAGAGCAGAATTGGGTTCACTATCACACGACCAAGTGGCAGCTGGTCAGGCCATGAGAGCAAGTATGTTAATTTGATCAATGGAGAGATGACGTCAGCACACCTGTTTCTCCTGGCTACTCTTGCAGTTGTCTTCTGCCGATAGCACTGTGTGGGGTTGAAGAAGGAGGAGCAGATGTGTCATGTACACCACACACACAGAGCACAATCCACAAGAAGGTTGGGAGTGAAGCAAGGGCTACTCAGCCGGCTCGAGCATAAGTTTGGCAGTTCTCTGACTAGCAACTTGAGAAGACAAACGGTGTAGGACCTTGCTCACGTTCCACTGACACCAAATTATGCATGTGGTTACACTGGCTGTTCACTTCACCCCCTTAGGAAGACCCAGAACAGCTGGTTGAAATACTGGCTAGGTTCCAACCCTGTTTGCTTCAAGCTGGTTTCCAAAAAACTGCCCAATTCAAGGCAAGGGGAGTGCATGGTGTTAGCACTTGCTACTCAGTACACTGCTAATTGGGGTGTATACCCACCCAGTACAAAGTGCAAGGAGTATGTGTAGTAGTAGGATGGGCTGGAGTGAAGAGAGAAGAGCTCCTGTGTGGCTACATAAAGGAGAGTGGTGCACACTGACCAGGGGGTACAAGTTGCTCAAGGCTCATCTTCGTGACGACCACCCGTGGACGCTCATAGGCAAAGTCACTCACATTCACCAGGTGGACCTACAGGAAAGGGCGGGGCAAAATGGGAGTGGCATTGGAGTGAAGTGGAAGTAAATGTCTAACTACTAAGTACAATCAATCATACACCATTTCTAATAAATGTATAGGAATAGCATGTGGCAGTTAACAAGTGCTAGAAGTTGTTGTGAAAACTCCATGTTTATTAAACATTTCTGAATTCTTGGAACTCACCAATTCCAGCTCCACCACAACATATGAAGTCTGCTTGAAGGTGCGAGTTATAACCGACACACTGGATTGGTTCTGAGACACCTATATGAGCACAATAGAGTAGACGGCACATCAATCCAAGCTGCCAACACCAGTACGCAGGAGAGACACAGCCCTGGCCACTTCATACTTGCACGTTGTCTCCCCCTCATAGGCTACATTGCATGAGGCAACCACACAAAGTGCTTCTTTGTTTCATTCATTATCAGTAATCTCTGAAGCACGTCACACACACACCGAGCAATGTACGATCAACAGTGAACAGCTCATGTGTCCAGCAGACAGGAGCCGCGCAGCATGGGAGCATCTGAAAGGGCGCACGAGTGGCACTCCATCTCTGAAACACCTAAACATTCACACGTGCCAGCTACCTAAAGCTTCCATTCCATGAGAGGTGCAGCTTTTTTACTGCTACGTACATCATGGCAGGTGTACAGCAATGCCACAGTCCAGCTGCATAGCAGGGAGAGGCTTAGACGTGTAGGCGGGCAATTGAAGCTAAGTCATCCTTACAGGCAGATATCACTATGTGAGGAATGGACCGTCACTGTACCAGCACGCTCCATCACAAGATAGATGATAGTGTCAGCATGGGGATGGCAGTGGTTGATAGATTGGCATGCAAGGAAGTGAGAATCTTTAAAGTGCTTAATGTGATAGGGCAAGACTCTCTCCCTGCACACGTTGCACCTGGAGCCCATGCGGTGTTTTAAGCTACTCCAAAGAGCAACCCAAAACTAACATCTGAAGTGGAGCCGGCTTCTACATGTGCTCGCCTCCTACACACAAACACCTACAGCAGTGACATGCACAATGTGTGTGTGTGTGTGTGTGTGTGCGTGCGTGTGTGTGCGTGTGTGTGTGTGTGCGTGTGTGTGTGTGTGTGTGTATGTGCGTGTGCATGTGTGTGTGTGTGTGTGTGTGTGTGTGTGTGTGTGCGTGTGTGTGTGTGCGTGTGTGTTGTTTGTACGTAACACAATAAAGTATGCTTACATGTACTTCAGCCACTAGCTCTTTGTTTACTCTGACCAAAACTAGGACATCAGTCTATAAGGAACAATGAATAATCACATCACAAGAACTTCTACCTTTCCCTTCCCCTCTTCCTATCCCCTCTCCTCCCCTCCCCTCCCTTCCCCTGCCTGCCAATATGGGGTGAGCTGGCTGTCCTGGGTGTACCTCACCGGGGAATATTGCATCCCTCCAGGGATTTTGGCATCCCCATCCTAGTAGGCCACTGGACAGCTCCCTCACCTCTTCCCACTCCTCCCACTTGACACCACCCACCCCCTCCCACTTGATCCCTCCCTCCCCCATCCACTCACATTGTTGCCTGGTGCAGGTGCCAAATGTACATCCAAACGGTAGTAAGCAACTTTCCGTAGAGATCGGAAAATATAGCGGTAACTCCTCCCATCACCGAATGCCAACAAGCCCCACCCACTTTCCACCACAAAGACATGGCCTCCATGCAAAGTGGGACAGAGGCTGCCCTCAGACTTCAAATCACGCTGCAAGGGACAGAAATTACACAAATTACAATCACCGCTGCACTGTAATCGCACTAACTACAGGCGTCAACCACCGCAGGTTACAAGTCTGCCACCACTCACCTGAGCAGTGACCAGCATCCCACCCGATGGGAGGCACTTGTTCCCGCCCTTGTCACCCTTACACTTGGTCCAGTTACGTACAGGTTCAACAGAGAGGGCTGACAGGGATGGAGTGGTGGAGATGTATGGTCAGATGGACGGATACACTCTCCCTCACACATACCCTCACATACACATTTACACATACACACACACACACACACACACACACACACACACACACACACACACACACACACACACACACACACACACACACACACACACACACACACACACACACACACACACAGTGAGAGAGTGAGAGAGAGAGAGAGAGAGAGAGAGAGAGAGAGAGAGAGGGATACTTACAGCTGAAGATGGCTGATGTTGCTCCGCCCCCTGCCCCACCCACTCCACTGGCTGCACACCTCAAGGCACCATTATTCTGTTGTCCCCAGACCACACACCGACTGCGGCCTAGATGGGTGCAACAAGGTAAACAGCTGGTGTAGCCACAGTGCAGTTGATTGGAGGATGCTAAGAATGGGGACTAGTATACACTAACAAACATTTGCACAAGTGGCCAATGAATATGATTAAGAAGGTCATAAATCAATTAGTTCTGGCTACATAATTGCAGGGCTTAGTGCCAAATAAATTAGGACAGGAGCGCATAATGAGAAAAAAGGGAAGGGATTAGGGTTAGGGTTTAACCCCTTTCATTATGCGCTCCTCATTAAGATTATACTGTAAATGAGTGCCTTGACACAATATACGCTGTCAACGTATGTCACCAGGTATTGGTGTTAGCTGTATGTCACCAAGGGGTGTTAGCTGTATGTCACCAAGGGGTGTTAGCTGTATGTCACCAAGGGGTGTTAGCTGTATGTCACCAAGGGGTGTTAGCTGTATGTCACCAAGAGGTGTTAGCTGTATGTCACCAAGGGGTGTTAGCTGTATGTCACCAAGGGGTGTTAGCTGTATGTCACCAAGGGGTGTTAGCTGTATGTCACCAAGGGGTGTTAGCTGTATGTCACCAAGGGGTGTTAGCTGTATGTCACCAAGAGGTGTTAGCTGTATGTCACCAAGGGGTGTTAGCTGTATGTCACCAAGGGGTGTTAGCTGTATGTCACCAAGGGATGTTAGCTGTACGTCACCAAGGGGTGTTAGCTGTACGTCACCAGGCCTTGTCACACAGAATCCTTGCTAGGGCATGTCATTGGACACGTCACACTAAGTCATGTCATTAAGGAGTGACATAGGATGCTAGGGCACTACATTTGTCTGCTGCAGTCACTCTGCTGTCTTTAGCTCACCAGCGAGCGTGCTAGTGTTCACGATGGGGCTGCGGACTGGTGTCGGAAGGTTGGCTTCACACTGCCACCGAGTGACCGCACTGGAAACATTGCTCAGTAAGGGCACAGCCAAAGTCCCTGGCTCCTTCTGCAGGGGTATCCCATCCTGTGTCAGGGAGGGGAGAGGAAGGGAGAGGGGGGAGGGGGAGGGGAGGGGAGAGGAGGGGAGGAGAAAAGAAGGGAGAGGGGGAGGGGGAGGGGAGGGGAGAGGAGGAGAGAGGAAGCACTACACTAGTCTCATCCCAGCCCTGGCTGCTGGCTGCCAGGCAGCAAATAAAAATTAATGTTGGCCAGTGGAAAGGTCTGGGCCACAAACTAACACTGCACAGTGCATGTGCTAACAGCCCACCCTCAACATCCAGGCTCTGTCAGGGGGGATTTCCCCTCCTCCCCGAGTGCCACATGTCAGTTGTACACCAGAGGGTGAGAAAGGGTTAGGACAGGCAGTGAGGAAGACTTCTACAGAGCAGGGAGGCAGGGAGGGAGAGAGGGAGGAAGGGAGGGAGGGAGAGAGGGAGGGAGGGAGGGAAGGCAGTTCATTTATCCCCAGTGAATAAAATAATCAGATTGCTCTCTATGATACATGTGGTAAAACAAGTGGTATGTGTTATTGACTGAAAATAGTGTAAGACGTCGTAGGAGAAGGGAGTTTACATACTGTAGTAGTTGGAACTGCTCACTCGACTAATGAAAGGAAAGGTCACTCCTGTACCATCCAACCCCAGTGTTTATATAGGGTGATCACACACCAGCTCACGTCACTGCCTTCACAGCTTCTAACTGCCAACAAATACACATGTACGTATAGTGCACACTGAATGCTGCGAACAGAGCCCACACGTCTGTATCCCTTTAGTCTCAAGCCAGACCACTTCCAGCCTCCATTTTGTATGATGTCTTCTGCCCTTTACACAATGTACAATGGCTGTAAGTGGGTTTGGGCTACGTCAGACTAGCCTGCCCAGTGCTAACACAACGTAATTCCATGGCATGTACTGTTACTTGCTATCGTGGCAATCACACACACCACATGATGACAAAGGCATCCATGAGGAATTGTCAAAATGTATCAAAAATGTTTCACGGGGACAGGGCTGAGAAGGCTCCCAACATCACCAGGTTTGCTAAACGTATAATGACTTATACTCTGCTTTTGTTCCTACACACTCACTGACTGAGGGGTATAGCTAACCACCGGATATTCCACCAGCCAGCCTCCCACTGACACCATTAGTAGTGACTGAGCCCTCACCATTGCATTCCAGATCTGCCTCTGACAGGTCTGCAAGTTTCTTCGACCGCAAGGAGGATGGTAAGGAACATGACCCCAGCAGCTGGCGGCCTACAGGCTCACGGTACCAGTGGAGCAGCCACGTCATGTGACAGTCACATGTCAAGCGGTTGCCAGCAAGGTTGCTAGGGGTAGATGAGGGGGTAGGCAGGGTTAGGGGTTGGTACAATGGCCAGTGCAACTTGCAGAGCAGTCTAAATGTTCGTGCACATCATCTGAAACAACTGAGACTTGAACCATTTTCTGAGCTTTATGGGGAATTTTTTATAATCAAATTCCAACACAATCACTGTGGACATATGTACAGCCTACAAAGGTTTTACTAAGTGGTCTTCCTTCTCAGGTTCATTATGTAGTGTGCTCTGAGTGGTTGCATCCTTTTGTTGAAGGAATTGGAGGAAATAATGTAATTTTATTCAGCCCAAACTACAGATGCACACACACACACATATGCACCTCTTGTAACACTCCAATTCTCAGTTAGCTGACCGTTTTTTGGTGAAGTAATGGTGTCATGACATAAAACGTGACCAGAAAGTGTCAATTAAGTGGACAAATGCCACACAAATTTGTGAACTGTCATTGTCATTTAGTTAACTGACGCAAGTGTGTGTATGTGCACATGTGTGTGTGTGTGTGTGTGTGTGTGTGTGTGTGTGTGTGTGTGTGTGTGTGTGTGTGTGTGTGTGTGTGTGTGTGTGTGTGTGTGTGTGTGTGTGTGTGTGGTGAGCTCACATTGTTCTGATCAGCTGCAAAGCCTGGAGGTGGTCTTGCCGACATGGGGCAGGAACATGGGTCACCCCACTGACAGACAGCGCACTGCAGGGAGTGAATGAAAAGTGTACGTGACACGCCCTCTGCATGTGCTATAGTTTTAATGTGGCACGCAACCGCATTCCACTTCTCTTTGAGCATGCCTGCTAAGGAGGCGAGGGGGAGGACCCGTAGCTATCTGCTATTAGTTTAGTATTTGCGCATGAATTTATGGCATCAAAGAATGTAGGTCTTGTAGTGGGATGATTTGCACCTAATAACCACACCATGCACGCTGGAAGCCAGCAGCATGCAATCAGCTTGCAAGCATCCCCTGTACACGGGTACTGCTATGCTATGCTAGTCTCTGAACAATGCAAGAACACTCTTAGAACAATCAACTCGTAACATCAGCTGTGTGAGAGACGTGTGCACACAGGTTATCTCTGAGCACACATCAGACCAAGACAAAAGACCTACTGGACGGCCAAATATTAAAGCTTAGAGCACAGGGGTCCATTTTTGCGTGTGTGCGTGCATGTGTACGTACGGATCCGTCGCGTTGCCTCCATCCAGCGCCTCATCCCAGTCAACGATCCGACAGCTTCCTGGTCCTGCACAGACGCACCCGTCATTGCAGCCCAGCACGACTGCAGCCCACGCAACCAACAACGGCACTTGAATGGCACAGGACGGAAAGCTGCTACGAAATGACATTGTAGTGCAGTCCTGCTCCTTCTTCGCCTCCCAAGCCGGACTGCTCCTTGGTAAATCTGCGGGTAACGAGCTCCTGGGCTACCGCTCTGCTACCAGACACCGTTACAGTACGAGCTCCTCCTAGCGCTTCCTGGACAGCTCACCGAGCAAGATCGACAACTCTAGCCACGTGCCTGCGACCCGAGCATCGAGGCTTCGAACTGCACTCACCTCTAGTAGCCTACGGGCAAGAATGCGGATAGGTCCAAGTGGCGCGTGTAAATCGTCACATACACTGTAATTTTATTGGACTGGATCATGAATACACTTAACGTCTAAGGGGTCAAGCACTTCGGGCTTCACAGAATGTGCTGGGGAATTTAGCTCTTGTAGCTCAATGCCCAAGTGGCCCAGCACTTTCGTCATGATGTCATCCACATACCCGTGGATGGTGAGCGCTGCATCATCATCCTATGCAGTTGTAAGAGAGGGAAGGGGAGGGAGGAGGGAGAGGGAGGGGGAGGGGGAGGGGGAGGGGGAGGGGGAGGGGGAGGGGGAGGGGGAGGAACTCCTGTGCATTATAATGTAGCATGTACAAATTGGCAGATCACTGTAAAGTGAATGCGTGCTGCCAACAGACACAACTAAGACACAGTCAGACACTTACCAGTTTGGTGGCCTGTAGGTTGCACAGGACAATCTTCCCCCCACTCTCCTTGGTCAACAGGGGGAACTTGCCAGCAGGTTCAATTTGGAGCGTGGTCCCCAAGCATACAGAAAGGTCGGCCATCCTGGGTGCACAACGCACATCAGAGCATACAACATTACAGCATCCTTCTTGATTCAACTCACAATTAACTGCACTGCAATGTCCCCACCCCCTACCCCCACCCTGCCCCGCCCACCTACTTGGAATGATGCTCTGCTTTCTCCAAGTCCGCTTGAGGCAGAGGGTCCTCCCAGTCCAGGACTGTGTCCCTCAGTCTGCCTCTACAAGACGTTAGGACATTGGTGCAAAACAGTGTAGATAGAGAGGACAAAATACTGTACAACAGTCTTGGCTAGCACTTTAGCCTGTAACGAGGAATGATCTGTTGCAGGTTGTGGCGTGGGCGTACTTACCTGCAAGTTCCTTTTGCTCCACCCCCTTGGCACCGTCCCCCAGTGTACTTCAAGCCAATGGTGGGCACTGGTGTGTTACGAACATACTCTCTGTGCATGCACGCACACACACACACACACACACACACACACACACGCACACGCACACGCACACGCACACACACACACACACACACACACACACACACACACACACACAAGGGAGAGGAAGAAATACCCAGCTACTCAATGTATGACTGTCCAAGCTGTACACACAACATGAAGGCATAGTCTTCACAAGGCACCAAGTGCAACAAGACAAGTTGACACAGGGGTCTGGCTAAGCAACAATAGAGTGCAGTGTGGGAAGTGGAAGACATAGGGGAAGCCCCATCACGGAAGGGACACACTTACCTACCACACCTTTCGCACCTTTCCACCATCACGTTGCCGTGGAGTTCAGCAAGGTGTTCCCGGGGGAGACCTGATTTCAAGTGCAGTCCATCAACGTTCTGGCTCACTACAAACACAGCCATTTCCCGAGCAACCAAGGCCTGGATGGCACGGTGGGTGGGAGTGGGCTGGGCCTCTGTAAAGGACACGCCCCCCTCTACCTTCCGTTTCCGTTTTTCTAGTGTCCACACCCCCTGGGGGCCCCTGAAATCAGGAATCCCTGCTGAGGTGCTCACACCTGCTCCTGTGTGGAACACTGCATGACGGCTGGTGCGAAGCAGCTCCGCTAGTTCTGCACACTTCTGATCCAACTCCTCAGCAGAGTCAAACACCTGTACATAACAATAAAGGACAGGACTATCAAGGAACAGAGTTGCTGATCCATGAGCGAACACATAGCAAAGTCAATGGAAAAAGGTAAGACGTTTCTACCACAAAGGTCTTCGTCAGTTACAAAACATCAGTCAGTTTGTCTTTGCCAGTTGTGTAACTGACGAAGACCTTTGTGGTTGAAACATCTTACTTTTTTCCACTCACTTTACGTTTTCACTCATGAATCAGTAACTCTGTCCTATAGCTCCGTAGCAATGAGTTTGTACAACATCACTATCAAAGAAGACACTGAGTTAAACACATAGACACGCCTGTCCACAAGTAGGGAACATTAAGGATGGCCCTGGAAACAAACAACCCCAATACCACTCAGTACACATCTCAAGGGCCTCCATAAACTGCTTATGTCTCCATAGCCTCCAGAAATACACACGCATTGGTCTAACGTATGGAGAACCGAGTGACTATTATAATCGTTTGAAACCCAGAGGATGTAGCCACGGCTCGGGGGTGAGGCGCTCGAGGGTGGTCGCCCAAAGCGTACCTCGGGTAGTCCGCACACTCCTTTGTTCTTGTACTTTGACAGGCGAGCGGCATAGTCCAGAGACATGGGGTAAGTTCATTTAGGGCCTTCCCCTACTATCCAAACTCATTTCAAATTCAATTCCAACAATTGGAAGTTGTCACGGCATAATCGGATAATACTAGACGGATGTATATAAACATTGTGGAGGCAAGCGGGAGTATATATACATGTAGGGTCATGTTGGTAACTAAGTAATCACTGAGACAGCAGGAGTAGCATTAAGGTGTGCCATGCAATGTCAGACTGCATAACTGCGAGTGCTCAATATACAAAGGATAGACCGACGCAAAGGTAACATTCTGTGTGACCAAAAAATGGCAATCTGGCTATGTGAGACTAAATGTATGGTACATCATAGACGTACGAGGACCTACTGTTCCTGACATCGATCCATCGAGATTGAATATTTATATAGCATGCCGTATCAATCATCTTGTATAAAGAAAGAAATACCAACAATTAAGTCCAGGACTTTAACACAACTTGGTGTCACATAATCTAGATACAAAATTTTGGATACAAAATGCACAGAACAGCTGAGTGGGATCAAAAATATTTGTGCTGGGCTGCCCAAATGCCCTGCACATCAAGTGCCCTGTCACTGCCCAGAACTGTCCATCTCTTGATAGCTATCATCTGCTATCACATCACCAAAGTCAAAGTTGATGCCATCTTCTTTGAGGAGGCTCTCCATCAACGGGTAGCCAAGCTGGTCTATCAAACCATCAATGTGTTCAATATCATCAAGCTCATTCTGCAGGCATGGCAGCGAAGTGGGATGGAAGAAGCTGCCTCCAGCTGTCCCTGCGGCCACCTTCTGGTTGGGGAAAGCTGCCCCGGTGTCCATCCCCGAGGTAAGGTCCGTGAGCGATCGGTACTGCCCACCGAGGGACTCACGCCGCGACAGATCCAGTGGCCACTCATAGAAGCCAGTTAGATTTAAGGCTGGAGGGGGATTGTAGCGAAGGGTGGATGGTGGTGTTTCGGTGGAAGTAGATTCTGGACTGTCGGGAGATCCGGGCGCTGCTGACTGACCCATCATGGAAGTGAGCATGTCTGTGGCAACATCCACATGAACACAGGGGACACTGCTAGCGGCGGCCATTGTGCCCATGAAGGGGTTGTGCACAGGGCTACCCTTGTCCTTCTGAGCAGCAGGAGGGTTCTTTGCAAAGAGGTTCTCCTCCGACCAGCTCCGGGTGAGGTCTTGGTGTAAAGAGATACTGGTTAGCCTCTCCTGGATGACAGCAGTAGGTTGACCATGCTTCATCTGGTGCTCATAGTACGATGGAGGCATCCGCTTGACTAAGGGCACTGCTGGGGTGGTGGAGGACGGGATGTTGTCGGTGGTGTAGCTCGACTGCTGCTGGGGATTTCCCGGTGCTGTCCGCATTGGTGAGGCCTGTGCCTGTCCCACATTGGGGTACCCACTGATACCGCCTGCGACCTGGCCAGAGTAGCTAGGGGATGGTTTATCAGCCACACGGTAGCCAGAAGAGAGAGGCGCTGGGGCTGCAGCTACAGCCTGGTTGAGAGGATAGCTTTCCGTCGTCGCAGTGGGTGTAATATTGGGACCAATACTAATCTGTTCAGGGAAGAAGTGGTGCTGGAGGTTGCTAGGCAACGTGTTAGAGCCTCTGCCTCCAGCCATTGCCTCTGGAAGACATTGGTCGTGCAATGCCGCTCTATCGGTGCTCTGGTTGAAGTGCTGCTTTTGGACTGGCTCAGTGCGTGTGCGATGGGGTATGTCCATAAGCATGCTATCGTCCACAGAAGACAAAGGCATGATTGGAGATCCACCTTCCTCCACTAGCTCCGTGAAGGAGGACACGGTAACAGAGCGAGTAGGCCGCATGCTGCCCGATTTCCGTGTTGTTGCTAGTGGACTAAGAGGTGAAGCAGCTGATAAATGCTGACGTCCCATCCCCTGTGGAGAGGAGGCTTCGTTGGTTTTAGGCCGTCCCACTAGGTAGCTGACGTACGGGCTGGCCTGTGGTAGTTTCGGCTGTGCCTGGGGCACCTGCCGAGTGGGGAGGTAGTGGGCAAAGTCAGGGATGTTGACTGGGAGGTGGTCGTCCCCAGTGAAGCTCTCCATGGAGCTATCGTCCTGGTCCAGAGGGGTGGGTAGTCCACTAGAGAAGTCGGCATTGGTGAGGTCAGGGAGGGAAGAGCTTGCTCCCTTGCTGAGGGATAGCTGATGCGGGGAGACAGGGAACGGAGGGGCTTCAGGATATCTTCCCATAGACTGGTCATGGCTGAAGGGATGAGGGAACAGGAGGAAGAGTGTCAGAGAAGGAATGCTATCCCATTGTGACATGGCGTGTCAGCCAGTTTGGGCTTACGTTGGAGGATTATTGGTGGAGACGTGTTTCCGCAGTCTGCCTTGACTCGGCTGCAGAGTAGAGAAGGATGCACCATCTCAACACAAACTGCATGTGTAAACGTCTGTGAGCGCAGCACTCTAACGCTCCACTGCATACGTACACATACACACGCATGTATCGGCCTACCTTTGGTGACAGTGGCGTGTAGGGTACTGATCCTGTTGAAGAGGATGGTGGTCGCGATGATGTCACTGTAAGATAGCAAGACAGCAGCACTATGAAGGGTAATATGGTGTGGTGATTCTGGTCTATAGCGTGGCATCACTAGGAACAGACGCTGCACACGGGCATACAAGCAGGTGAACAGGCAGATGGATGGACAGACAGACAGGTGATCAAATGGGCAAACAACAAGAACTGATTGACTGCCACTCACTCTTTGGCTGTGCCATTGCATTGTGCATTTGGTCGCTATTGTGGGACATGGAGAGGGGCGTAGTGCCAGTTGATGAATGTAAGGGGGGTTGTTGCGACCAGTGGGTGGTCGGGGTGGGATAAGATTCTGAGAGGGAGATTGACACTGGGGGAAGGGCGACTGGAGGACGTGGGTACTGTGTTTGCTGCTGCTGGCCTTGAGAGGCTTCCTCCTCCAGCATGAGGGTCTGGCGGAGGTCAGAGTCTGATTTGTGCCTGCAGGGGGGGGGGGGGGGGGGGGGAGTAGACTAAGGTGTATTCTGTTGGGTATGTCTGCCAACATGCCACTTCCTAGTCATATTAAATTGAGGTCATGTGATGAGTACACATACACTGCATACCTTGTGAAGGTTGCACCATTGCCTAGCAACCGCTCCACTGTGTCTCTTCTGTATAGAATAAAGTGTGGCAAGAACAACATAAATTAATACAGCTTGGGGTGTGTCAGTTGTCATGTGATCACCAATATGCTACACAGCAGGTAATATAAACCAACCAACACGCTAACACTGACGCAAAAAGACACATTTGTACATGTAATGGTGAACAGGTAGATCGAGTGACTCTAGTGTGAAGCAACAGCTTTGTGATAGTCACAGTGGCTGCCCCCCAAACACACACACACATTCATTACCAGGGTTCACTGCATGCAACGGCAGAGAAATCATATTCCACACAGTCATGGGGACTTCATCATACAATACACACATCTTACAATACATTGCTGTGCTGGTGGCTTACCCTAGGGGATTGGTGAGGAAGCTCTCTGAGGATGGGAGGCTGGAGTGGTGGTATCTGGGGCTGCAGAGGGGTGGGGCATGTGGGCGGAGGGGTGAACTACACAACATGCACCGGCTAACTAACATTTTTCAGTGGTGACGCAAAGTTTAGCATACCTTGTCTGCATGTCTTTCCCTGGCAAGTGCTGCCTGCTAGCCAGATCTGGCTGCATTGAGGCCATGCTTTGATGAGTCTCCATGTGGTGGATGGTGGAGGGAGGCTGGGCAGCGGCCGGAGCAGGGGAGAAGCTGTTTAGCAGGCCCCCATTGCTAAAGGGGTCCGCAGAAGGATGAAGCCAGCCTCCACCCCCTCCTCCTCCTCCAATGCTCTCTGTCTGAGTTAGGACAGGCATGGAGCTGCCGTGGGTGAGCTTTGCCATTTGCATCTGCAGGCGTATCAGGATTGGATTAGAAGCATGCTTAAAGTGGAAGTCTCTGGCACCCAGTAACACACACACATACACACAATGCAAATCAGCAAATCAATCAGAAAATTAGTTAGTCAGTCAGTAAATCAGTTAGTAAATTAGGTCCGTAGTTAGTCAGTAAAACAGTCAGTAAAACAGTCAGTAAATTAGTGAAGAGCCCAGTCAATAAATCACTCATCCATCAATATGCACAACATCACTGCACTGTTCACCGTCCCCTGCCACTAAGCCAGCCCTGAATGTTGAGGACAGGATATGATGAAGCCATATCAGAGGCCATTCATTAGGCTTGCTTCCAATTCACCCCCATACTATACATGACAGGGCAGAGCAACAACTACTCATATCAGGGGGAGTAGATTGAGATAGAGCAGCCATCCAATGGTTCCTATTGACCACAAACACATACACACTGTACACTAGCACACCTGTGAAAGTAAGTG
>OZ025884.1:6538232-6545732 GCA_964019415.1 Ianthella basta | reverse complement strand
CAAGTTTCTAGGGTTCTAATGTTCTGCAATGCAGTATGCCAGAATGTGATGGATGGTTGGTCGTGTGCTGTTATGAGCACTTGACGTATATCAATCAATCTCAGTTATTTTCAAGTACCTCATTTGCTAGTCACACTAGGCCGACTGCCCCATGCGCACTAGATACACAGTGTCATTCATTGTAAAAGGGAAAACACCAGATGAAAGTCATAGAATATAATTATATCGGGTAACGTAGATAAGGAGGGAGCTTTTCTTTGACCTTGAACTTGTGGTTATCCAAATCTATTCCTCCACATCTCCTCTACTGCTCTGCCTGCTCCTCCTCTCTGTGTATACTGTACACACTTGGGCTTCAATACATCCATTCATATGCACACACACACACACCTACACAGTCACACATATCACCAGTGTACCCAGGGCCAATGGTCATGTGCTGAGCCACTAACTAGGTGTTACCTCAATGGTCTCTGCTCACTATTTTATGGTTTCTAACTTCCTCTCTGTTTGTGGTGTTTGTTTGTTTCAGAGTGAGTTCTGTTTTGGGGCGAGATGTCAAGCAATATGGGAAAAAATTTATGTTTGACGGAGCAGACGACACGTGTTGGAACTCTGACCAGGTTGGTTCAGTCATGAGGAACCACCACCAATGTTGTTGATTTGGTTACTTCACTTCACTGGTGGTTGACGCAGTGTGTGTGTGTGTGTGTGTGTGTGTGTGTGTGTATGTCAGTGCTAGTATGGTAGTTGCGCTTGTCTTGTGCTATTTCAAAATCGTTGTTTGCTTATTTGTGTCACATCTGATTATAATATAGGGTGACTTTCAATTTGTGACGGTCGAGTTCCCACATCCAGTTTCTTTATCTCGAATTGAGATTCGGTTTCAGGGTGGTTTTGCAGCTCAGGAGTGCACTCTCCTGGCTTCCCTTGGGGGGGAGGGTGAGGGTGGACTGAAGGAAAGGGCTTCATTCAACCCACAAGACACCAACTCACTACAGGTGATGGCTGTGTGTGTGTGTGTGTGTGTGTGTGTGTGTGTGTGTGTGTGTGTGTGTGGTTTGTTGAGGTGTGTGTGTATGCGTGTACACACGCGCACCCAGCGTCTGCTTGTGCTGCGTTGGTGCAGTACCAAGCCCGCTGTAATGCAACACACACCCCTGCACAATAAAACAACCAGGTGTCCAATGATCTGGTAGACAATCATACCCTTGTATATCTGTAGCAGACAATTAGAGTCAAAGCTGATGTGTGTACCCATATAATGGGTATCTTGCGGTTACTCATTCCAGCAGCAACTAAAGTTAGCCTTTTGAAAAGTCCAGGATCTGGTGGGTACCAGTTTTAGTGTGTAAATAAATGTTTTGCCTGTACAATCCTTTGTGGGTACAAATTATTAGCAATTTTTCACTACTTGTTAAATTTGCTAAAATTTGTATCTGTTAAAATTAGTAGCCTTAAGGTACTAATTTACTTCTCTCTGCTTACCCTCTGTCACATGCAGGTGTTTGAGGTGGAGGACACGAGAGCAAGCAACCACTACAAGATTGTCTTCTCAAAGAGCACTGATTTCTTTGGGAGGATAATTGTGTATTCCTTACAGTTTTATGGCAGTGAACATGCAGAATCATGCATGTAAAAGTATTGTGAAGTATGCTGTGTGTATTGTGACATGTGATGTCTGTATTGCATAATATACTGTGTCTATTGTGACATGTGATTTATGTATTGCATAATACACTTGGTGTATTGTGTCAAGTCCTGAACTGTCCCATTGGTTCTCCTCAGTACATCTCCTGACCACGTGGGTCATCAGGCAGAACGCTCTGTGTGTGTTCGCCATGCCCACACAGCATGCACTCCATTGTGTACTCCTGCATCCACATGAATGGGGGGGGGAGGAGAGGGAGAGGAGAGGAGAGATTAAAGGGAGTATAGTGTGAGGATGGAAAGATGGCAGAGGATAAAAGGGTATAGGGAGGATTGATGCTGATCCTCACCTGAAACTCTATGTCATAGCTGAAGGTGTAGCTGTGTGTTGCCACAATATGTCCACATTTGGTACATGCATCTGAATGGGGAGGGGGTAACAGTTGGCGTCCTACACGGGATATGAGGTGCAGCCATGGGAAGCACTCCATGAGCTACACACTCCATGCCAACTACTAACGCTTGAAGGATATGGTCTCTTCATTGTCGTCTTCAGTTTTCTCTCGCTCCACCTCCTGCAGGAGGCCAAGGGCCTTACACTCCGCACAACCCCGGTAATTTAGCAGATAGGAACCTGCCTCCAGACAGGTGGACCCCTGGGGGGGGGGGGGGGGGGGGGATTTTGAGGGAAACTTGTCACTGTAAAAGTTAGTCATTTTGTAAATGTAAAGTAAGTTTCTTTCTGCACAGGCTCTAAATAGTGCCGTTAGATACGAAGTGCCCTGTTTCTGGCCCAGTACAAGTAGATCGCGTTACAGTTCTATTAAAATGCACCGCACAGGCGATTCCTCACCCGATCTGGGCACTTCTTCTCCAGACAATCACGACACATGCTCACTCCCAATAAATTCAATATAATATAGTTAGATGATATACATTCTGTACAATTATTACACTTGTATGTCCAATATAAAATATAACAGTTATAAGCGCTATCTTGACGCTGTGATCCACGGCCCCACGACCATCAGCGGAGGAGAGTTCCGTCCGTAGCCCTGCAGGCAGAGGGTCTCGTACCTGAATCCCTTCTGCATCCCCATGAAGGACACCTGACAACGGTGCTGCAGCAGGTTGGCTGGCTGCTGTGAATTATATACCACGCCATGTACAGAGTGTCCCAATGGTGGGACTACAGGACGACTTGGGCATGGGCCTTTGCCTTTTGAGTTCTTCTTCTTTTCTTTCTGTTGGCATGCAGGTTTCTTGGAGCTACTCTCAGCTTTATGGTCCTTGTCTGTAACACTGGGGCCTAGAGGAAAACACTTGAGAGGGGTTGTGAGTAGTGTCTCACTGCTGCTGCTGGTGGTGTCATGGAGAGCTGGCATGCTGCAAACCCCCTCTCCTTCCAACCACCCTGCGCCCCTCCTGCCACCAGTTTTTAGGTCAGGCTGGTATTGGAGCATCTTAAACCTGTAGTGTGTGAACTGGTTCTTCCTGCGACATTGAAGCATTGTTGGTCTCTTGGTCGAATTTCCATCCTTATTTAGCTCTTTGTCTACCACAGAATGATTGTGTTGGTAGTGCTTCATGCTATGGGCCCAGTGTACTCTGCTTTCTTGCTCCAGTTTCTTCTTGGCACCATCTCTGGAGCCTTTGGAGCCGTAGGTACCCTGCTTTGCAGCTGTGGTTCTACTTCCAGTCTGGAGGGACTCTACACTTGCTACTCCACGGGGATCCAAGGACCGGTGGGAAGGTTTGTGCACCGGTGTTATTTGCAGCCCTGGGCCCTTAGTGGCCACTTGTGGGGCAATTAGCTCCGCTTCCCGTTTCTTCCGCGGAGGCTGGTATGTGTGCACCACTTCACTCTTTCGCGCAGCGTCGTAGGTAACCTTCCGTCGATAGTACAGAGCCTGTTCGTGTGGTCGAAGAGAGCACATTTCAGTACCGCTTACGTTGTACTGGTCTTGTGAGAATAGGGAGGGTACACTGCGCGACAGCAGATGATTGACTCGAGTTTTATCTCCCGAAGATGCTCTTCTCTTTCCTGCTGCTGCCTTCATGCTAATGCACTCTTTGCTGGCGGACTTGCTCCCCGGCAGCTCCCTCACTGGTAGTCCGCATGCTGTGGAACACTGTATAGCCCCCCATCCCTTGAAGCATCCACTGTCTCCTCCATTGTGAAAGCAAGTGCAGCGGCACTGGGACAGGGCTGTTCGTCGTTCCGACAGAGAAACCAGCTGCTCGCGCGCGTCCGTCACAGTTACTACTTCTTCTTTCATTGTACACACCAAATGGTTGCTCTGTAAACAAACACGCAAACAATGACAATACAGTCAGAGTTAGGCACTTCTATCGCCACTATAATTACCCGTTAATTTCTGGGAATTCTAATTGTTGGTTGTTAATACAGTTGACATGATTCATGAATCTCATTATTCTCATTGGCCAGCCTATGACATCATCATACGTCATTACAGTTGGCACAAAATGGCTACCCTCGAAGACGAATCGGTTTGGGCAGATGCAGACGTACGTAGAAGAGTTGGTGAATAGCTATATACCTGCTAAATAGTATCACTAGGTATTTTTGGGAGTCAGTTGTTGTTCTTGTTGGTTTGCTAGTTTTAGTTGCTCATTTGAACTGGCTAGGGTGTGTAGTACAGTAGGCTAGTATTACGGCATGTGTGTAGCATTCTAAGGCCATCCAAGGCCATGCTTACATCCATGGCGCAGAGAGAATTTTGCACATGGGGTTTAAGCTGCACCCAAGCTTGTAGTAGAATCTTTGCTTGTGGGCACTGCAGTATTCGCATTGTATGTTTGATATACTGTGTGTGTTGATGTAGGCCGCCATTGAAGATGAGGTTCTAAAGCTGAGCACAGATGAGATTGGGAGTCGGGCACGGTTGCTGGAGAATGATATCAAGGTAAGAGGTGCCTCCTGAGGCCACCCACCCTCACGGAGCCTAGCCTTGAACCCAGACCCATCCCAATTATAAAATGGCGGAATGGGTCTGGGTTTGAGACTACACAGGGCCTGCTCACCACTGCTGTGCTTGCCTTTATAGATCATGAAGAGTGAGATATCGCGCATCTCTCACGAGCAAAGCGCAATGAAAGAGAAGATTAAGGAGAATGCAGACAAAATAAAAGTCTTCAAGGTCTTACCCTACCTGGTCTCCAATGTGGTGGAGGTGAGTCCTGGGCTAGATACATTGTACTTACTTTATATGGCTGTACTAGTGGTGTTTGTTTGTTAAGACTGGTTCCCATTCCATTTCAGATCTTGGACATTGATCCCGAGGACCAAGCTGAGGAGGATGGTGGGCACACTGATCTGGACTCACAACGGAAGGGAAAGTGTGTCGTCATCAAGACCTCCACCCGGCAGGTAAGCCCCTCCCCTCCTCAACTATCCGGCACTTGGTCTTGGGCTTGCTACTGTAGTACATAGACTCCCTTCCCCTATCCACTGCCTCTCCTCCACCCTCAACTTTTCTCCTTATCTCCACATCCCCTCCCCTCTACCTCCTCCCCTCCACTCCATCCTCCCTTCCTCTCTCTCCCTCCTCTCCCTTCCCTCCCCCTCGCTCCCTTTTTCCCTTCCCTCCCCCTCGCTCTCTCCTCCCCTCCCTCCTCCCCCTCCTCTACATTCAGACCTACTTTCTACCTGTGGTTGGACTGGTGGAGCCAACAGAGTTGAAGCCGGGGGACCTTGTGGTATGTTTCATTCTACTTAGTCTTGAACATGTCCACTTCCACATTCAGGCTGTAGACTAGTGTCTGCTCCCTTCCCTTCGACCTAGGGTGTCAACAAGGACTCCTACCTCATATTGGAGAAGCTACCAGCTGAGTGAGTTGTTGTTGTTGGTGGTGGTGGTGGTGGTGTTGTTTGTGTATGTGTGCACACACACCTTATGCTACCTCACACCACCTCCCAGGTATGATGCTCGTGTGAAGGCCATGGAGATTGATGAGCGTCCCACTGAGCAATACAGTGACATAGGAGGACTGGACAAGCAGATACAAGAGGTACACCCACCAGCACTGGCCACTGTGAGGGCAGCCGGTTACCCTCCCCTCCCCCATCCACCCACCCACCTAGCTGATTGAGGCCGTGGTGCTGCCGATGACACACAGAGAGCGCTTTGAGGCTCTGGGCGTGCAGCCTCCCAAAGGTGTCCTCCTCTACGGGGCTCCTGGGACCGGGAAGACCTTGCTAGCTAGGGCTTGTGCGGCACAGACCAAGTCCACCTTCCTCAAGCTGGCAGGGCCCCAGCTTGTTCAAATGTTCATCGGGGATGGAGCCAAGATGGTGAGGGACGCCTTCGCAATGGCCAAGGAGAAAGCGCCGGCAATTATATTCATTGATGAGTTGGATGCCATTGGGACTAAGGTGGGTGGGTGTGGCGAATGTGAGTACTACATGCACGTGGCAGTAGTGGTGGTGGTTTTGGTCAGTGTTTGGGGGGGAGGGGGGGATTAAATTGTGTTTGGTCACTGCACCTCCCTGCAGCGGTTTGCCAGTGAGAAGGAAGGTGACCGAGAAGTGCAACGGACCATGTTGGAGCTGCTCAACCAGCTGGATGGCTTCAGCTCTAACAATGACATCAAGGTACACACACACACACACACACACACACACTCGCACACGCATGCACACACACACACACACACACACACACACACACACACACACACACACACACATGCACACACAGCTAACTAACTGGTTCATGCCCCCTGTGTGTGTGTGTGTGTTGTGAGACTGTGTGTGCCATCCTTGACAGGTCATTGCAGCCACAAACAGGGTGGACATTCTGGACCCCGCCTTGCTGCGATCAGGTCAGGGACCTCCTCTTGCCACTCATACAGTATTCCTATAGTATTGCTATACATAACATACACACAGGAACTAACTATAATATCTTGACCACAGGTCGGTTGGACAGGAAGATAGAATTCCCCGTCCCTAACGAAGAGGCTAGGGCACGCATCCTTCAGATTCACGCACGGAAGATGAATGTGAACAAGGATGTCAACTTTGAGGAGCTGTCACAGTGCACTGAAGACTTCAATGGTGCACAGTGCAAGGCTGTCTGCGTGGAAGCAGTGAGTTGCAGCAGATGTGGTTTCACACTCACCAACCAATTTCATGGCTCCTCTCAATCCACACCGCCACTCCCCTCTTCTCCCCTTACCCTCCCTCCGTTGTCTTAGGGGATGATTGCACTGAGAAGGAATGGCACAGAGGTAACTCATGAGGACTTCATGGATGGTGAGCTTTGCTGTGTGTGTGTGTGTGTGTGTGTGTGTGTGTGTGTGTGTGTGTGTGTGTGTGTGTGTGTGTGTGTGTGTGTGTGTGTGTGTGTGTGTGTGTGTAGGTGCACCCACCCACCCCCAGAGGGAACTCCCCTAAACATCTCCCATGCGTACTGGAAGTTGAAAGAAAGTGTCACACAGTATGAGCTGTATCTCCTCAGAGTGCTCAGATTTGACATCAAGGTGGACCTCCCCCACAAGGTGGGCGGGGCCCTGTAGAGGGTTGGACATTTATACTGGGTTGGTGAAAAAATGCCGACTCTCTATTCTGGACACCTTTGGGTCACTTTGAGACGGACCCATGTCCTCATTAGAGAGGTGTCCTTATTTCAGGGCATTCTTTATACACAAAAAGTCCACTTTAGGTATTCAGTGCACGACTTGCTTGCCCCATCTTCCTCTCCCCTCTCCTTAGCATCTTGTTCATTTCCTTCTGGCCCTCTCGCGATGGGTTGATGCCCAGTCCTTGAAGAGGAGCCGTGCAGGCCAGGTCAGCTGGTGTCTGCTCAATGACTGCTTCCGCACTTC